>JAQZBX010008983.1:0-46990 GCA_029593785.1 Cabassous unicinctus | reverse complement strand
CCCATTGGCAACTCTGTCATCCAGTAATTGAATAAAATAAAAATCAATTCCTAATCATTCATCTCTTTGATTGCCATCAATTATTTTTTTCCATAAAGTTTGGCATATTATTTTTCCACCCCATAGCCCACGAGTGCAAGACCCCCAATAAAATCACATTGAATAGTGTATTGAACACAGTGAGCTCTACAGATTTGGAGTTTGGGATTCTAGTCCTGATTCTGTGCTAAGTAGTTTAATTTCTCTGGCCCTCAGTTTCCCTATTTATAAATTGAAGCCACTGGACAGTGTGAATTCTACTCTCTCTAAAGTGTCACTTAAATTTTCAGACATCATGAAACCTAGAGTATAGATTAAGAGTAAAGAGGAGGTCTGTGAAGGAGTACTGATGTTTAATGTATGTAGAAGTTTTAAGTAACTTGACTGTAAATGTGTTGAAATGGTTAGAGTTGATGGTAACACATTATAGTGAGTAGCAGCTGGATTATAAATCAGATTGTGGCTGTAAAGGTAATCTAGGCATGTAACTGTCAATTGAAAGAAAGCTAGAGAATAATCTAGGGATTGAATATCACAGTGAACACAGAGGTGGATGAGAATTGTGTTTAATAGTACAAATGCAATAATGTCCTGTGAACTAGAATAGATATATATAGTGGATATATTGCAGGGTGGTGGGAATGTGGAGAAGCATGGGAAAATGCAATTAATGTAAACTATGGACTATAGTTAGCAGCAATACTGTAATATTCTTGCATCAATGCCAAAAATGTACCGTGACGATAATAGGGGTGTATGGAAAAAATATTCCAAATGTATGTTATAGACCATAGTTAGTGGTAATAGTCTGATGATATTATCTCATAATATGTAACAAATGTTCCACAACTGTGTGGTGTATTGGTGAGGGGTTATTGTATATGCATGATTGTTTTGTAAGTTCACATCTTCTGTAATAAAATATATTAAATAAACATGTTTAAAATAGCAAAAAAAAAAAATTTTTTTTCAAACATCAGTGTAGGGGAGAAAAACACATACTTTCCCCAACTTTGGCAGTCTTTTACCACCCCTCCTCAGGGCCTCTTCCACACAAACCCTATTATATATTCAGCAATGCTCTTCCCAATCCCTTTAGACAACCATTGCCCAACCATTGTGTGCATAAGATCAGCTCTGGGATAAGATGGCTTGTGGTTTGGTGATCTGGGCAGAACTGTGACTAGATACAAGAGACTGAAGGCATTTTAAAAATATCAGTTAAGTGTGAGATGGGATGTGGTGGAGGTAAAAAGAAATTTGATGTTCACACGTCTGGGTAGAAATGTGACTGAGTACAGTCAACAAGCACATTTTCTTACACAGTTGAAGTCAATTTGCAGGAGTATGAGAAAGAGGGGTAAGGGTGTAAAAGTAGGTGACTTTAAGATTCAGGAGTAAGTTTATCTCTCAGGGCTCAGAGAGGTATTGTATCACTGAGTTCCCATTGGGAAACAGAATATGTAGCTTGGCAAACTCACAGAAACCAACTCACATGATAAAATAGACTTTAATAAAGGGGCCATTTACAGAGGTGGGGCTAGGATTAAGGGAACCCCAAAAGATGTTGAAGCCTCCAGGAACTAGCAACAAGGGAAGGTATTACCATACCCAGACCTGAAAGGGCTGCTGAAGCAAAGTACCAGAAATGTGTTGGCTTTTATAATGGGGATTTATTTGAGGAAAAAACTCACAGTTCTGAGGCCATGAAATGTACAAACAAGGCATCAACAGAGATGCTTTCTCACCAAAGTCAGATGCCACGTGGTGAAGCTAGATGACCACCAATCTCTGCTGAGGTCACTGCCTTCCCCTCCAGAATCTGTGTCTCCTGGAGCTCAGCTGAAGGCAACCAGGTATAGGGCTTGTCTCTTACAGGGCCTCCTCTATCAGTCTTGGCTGCTCTACTTGTTTCCAGAGTTCAGCTGTAAGCTATCAGGCATATGGCTCATCTCCTCCTGGGCCTCAGCTCTTTGAGCCTCTTGGGGGCTTCTCTCCTTGCAGCTCAGCTGTGGGCAAAACTGGAATCCTTTTTCTCACATTGCAGGATCAAATATGTTGGCTTCCTTTATCTGTGTGTGCCTCTCTCTCTCTGTGTCTCCATGTGTATTAGACCCAGCAAGAGGGCGGGGACTCAACCTGAGTCATGCCTCACTGATGCAGTCCAGTCAAGAGCCCTAAATTGATCTCATCACATAATCTAATCAAAGGCCCCTCAACCAACTTTAATGCAATCAAAGGGTGCCATACCCACAGGAATAGATTAGTTTAAGAACACAATCTCTTTCTTTTTGAGATTCATAAACTAACTTCGAACTGTCACAGGAGGCATTAGTCTTGCTGAATCTCAATGAGAGAAAGACCCATGGAGGAAGGGCCATCTAACAGGAGTACACCCAATGTCAGAAAACACTGCCCGAAGCAGGCAGAAAGCAGGGAAGACATGCCACAACCTCTCTCTGTTCCCATCCTCCTATCTCCTGTTGTTGCCTGTCATTGGCCAAATTCATCAAGGGAGCCCAGGTGTGCTTAGGGATCAGTGTCTTGGGTCCAAAAGTAGGGCAGACAGTGGTGGAGAATGGATCTGAGTTAAGGAGGGGGCTGGTATGTAAAGAATAACCAGCATAGGTACAAAGATTATCCAAGACAAGTTTTCATATAAGTGGGTCATTTTTCATTCCTAATGGAGAGGTGAGTATAAAGAAATGACAATATGGTTTAGCAGATAGTCCATTTTCCTCAGTGATTTTTTTGTGGGCATACAACCTGCTTTTGATTCATTTTCATTTGATTTTTCACTTCTATTGGCACTTAGCTTTTAATGAGGAATTGTTTTATTTACCTCTAATTCTTACTTTGTCTTGATTGATATTCTCCATGATAGGGTCTTGTTAACCATTGTATAGCACAAGCAGCCATTGGCCAAATCAGACATTTCTCTTTTCACTGGAAGCTTTGTTAAAGCTTAAAATGTGAAAAATACACACTACATTCTGCCCTCATATTTTAAGAAATCCTAAAAGTTAGCAATTCTGATTTTAGGGTTTAATTAAGAATCAACATGTCATGCCAGGACAATTACTTAACATTTATGATGGGCACTATTTCTGGGTTCCTATTTGTCATCTTTGAAACATTTGTTATGCCTCAGAAATGTAATTAAAATATGGACACCTCTATGTCATTTGGGAGATGCTATTTCCCAGTGAACTGCTACATAGTCCATATTGCTCTTTCATAAGCATGATATTTTGAATTATTCTAAAACACCAGACTGAAGTGTGAACAGACTAAGAATAAAACTGAGTCCAGTGTGTGCCAAGTTTTAGCAGTTTGTAAACCCAGCGGAGCTTGCTGTTAACGTGTACCTTGGCAAACTCACTTATGGTGTGAGCTGCAAGTTGAGCTGTTTTCTATCTCTTTGTAGACTTTAAGATTCTGGGATCTGACCAGAGCTGTCAGCTCAGTTCAGTGAAACAGAATCCAGCTCCCTCTTCTATGCCTAGAATTTCCTATGAGGAAACTAGCTATAATTTAAACTACATATATTTACATATACATATCTAGAATTGTTAAGCAAAATGAAATTTTCAGAGTATAACAGGACTTTAAAATCACCTTTCAATCACACAGTAGACCCACTTGGTTTTATATCTTTTTTTTTTTTTTTTGCCTCCTTTACTCTCTTGTTGTGTAAAACTTACTTCTAGAAATATATTTCAGATTCTAGGTAATACATCCAACAACAATGGCAACTTGAAAGGCTAGAAAAACATTTACTCTTTTTAATTTGTAATATTGTGAATCAATCTTGCTGGGTCACTAGTATTAAATTGCTCTAAACATAGTAGTATGTATAAACATGTGTTGATATATATATAAACATATATAAAATCTGTGTTCTCCAAATACAGGGAAAATGTTTAGAATAAAATAAATGCAGGTGTCCTCTGTTCATCATCCATTAAAGTTCTATGGGATAAGGACTATCAAAGAAACATATTTTCAAGGAGCTGAGGAGGAAGTCCAGGGGAGTCAGAAGTGGCTTCAGAGAGGTAGTGACTTTGAGGATGAGCCTTAAAGGATACATAAGAGTTCATTTAATTAAAAGGAGGGAAAAGGCATTCTAAACAGGGAGGGTAGCATCTCCACGAAATAGTTCTGCTGCCAAGAATGTGGCCTCCACCTACAGAGAGAATTACAAAAGGTAAAATGGGGGGTAGCTGGGGCCAGATCAAGAAGTGTGTTTTATGCCTGGTTGAGGAGGTTGAAATTGTCTGTTCAACAATGGTTAGGTTAAAGTGACTCTTTTTCATTTATATCTTTGTTCTGATTACATGAGTCATTCAGAACTTACAAAAATATCCAAGGTTCCAGAATATTTGAGGGAGAGGTTGAAAAATCCACTTTACTCATAATCTCCATTATTTTTACTTCAGTATATTCCTCCAGAGTTTCTCAATGCTTATTTTAACTTGAAATATGACCACCTTCTATATATTATTTTATAATGTGCTCTATTTGTTTATAAACATATAGTGGAACGCTTTCCATGTGAGTACATATAGAACTAACAAATTCATTTTAAAGGCCATATAGAATTCTAGTCAAAACCATTGCTAAGAAGGGGTGTGACATATCACATTTGCTTTAGAAAGGTGAAATTTGTCCCCAGTGTGGATGCCTGGGATCCAAGCAAATGCAGATTATTCAAATACTTGATCTTGGCAATGGTTTTTGAACTCTTTCTATTCTTGTCCCTGATATTCTTTTTGGAGAGCCGAATGTCAACATAGGACTCATGTTGCTAGAATCCTACCCAGGGACAATCTAGACTAGTATATTTGTTTTCTCATGGGCCATGGCTAAAGAAGTGAGGGGTAACTCACAAAGAAAAGTCTCTAGATAGATTTACTTGTAAACCTTAAAGCATAGGTAAGTATAGAGAAAATCCCATTATATTTCCAATAGGTACGGCAGCATTTAGAATAATTGTATAGTATTTTTAGAGACTGGGAGATTAGATCTCATTTCCTTTCATCATGATGTACAATAAAAATATCTTTCAGACTATACTTAGCAACAACTAGATGGACAAAATTAAGGGATTAAAAAGGTGGAAATTGAGTGAGGAACTCTTTATTCCTGTAAGCAAGCACCTCGCAAGTGCTTCAGTTTACCATATCATTCACCACAGGCTACTAATAGCCTGCAAGGTACAGAATCCTCCAACAACTGTGTGCATGAGCTTGGAAGCTTGGAAGTCTGCCAAATTAAGCCTTGTAGTAACACCAGCTCTGACCAACACCTTGGTTACAGCCTCTGAGAGACCCTGACACAGAGGATTTAGCTAAGCCACACCCAGACTCCTGACCTATGGAAGTGGAGAGAGTAAATGTTGTTTCAAACCACTATGCTTTGGGGTAATTTGTTATGCAGCAATAGATATCTAATACACATTTTTACTGCCTCTATGGTATCCTTTACAGTACATATTTTATTCCAGCCATTGCTATAACAACCAGCTTTTCACAGGTAGAAACTGACAGCAGCTTACCTCAGATGTACTGTTTGTCTCTATGAAGTGTGAAAGCGGTCCACAAGACCATCCTCATTTCTGGCACCAATTATAGAATTCAGGGGTCCTTAAGATCACCCTTGCTTCAGAAACCAATTGCAAGTTCAGAGGTCCTCAAGGTTACCCTCTGTTTCAATAATTCATTAGCAGGGCTCACAGAACTTAATGAAAACTGTTATACCCATGGTTACATTTATTACAGAGAAAGGATACAGATTAAAATCGGTCAAGGGAAGAGACATGGGGCAAAGTCCAGGAAAGTTCCACACATGGATCTTCCAGTTGTCCTCTCCCGGTGGAATCATGGTCAGCATTAACTTTTCTAGTAATGATATGTGACAACTTTCACATATTATTGTCAACCAGGGAAGCCCTACTGAGCCTTGGTGTTCAGAGTTTTATTGGGGCTCAGTGATGTAGACCTGTTTGGCCACCCACATGACTGGCCTCAGTCTCTACCCCATCCAGAGGTTGAACTGATATTGCATTACCCAAAGCCAGCACCCTAAATCACATTGTTAGATTATCTGGTATACAAAGACACTTATCAGGCATGACATTTTAAGGGCTTAGAGATCACCTCCTAGGACCTGAGGGCAAAGACCTCTCTTTGAGTAAGGTTAATTCTTTACTACACAGTCTCATTTTGTGTCCTGAGCCTTCAGATACTGTAGGTATAGGACTCCTCTGGGAAATTGCTCAGCATTCACACATGTACAAACCTGGAAGTGCAAAGGAGTTACCACCCTATAAGGAAGTTCTTGGCCAGTGAAGGGCAGGAGCAAGTAGAAAGTGCTTCTCTCTTCTGTCACACAGGTGGACAATTCTGATACATAGTCTGCAAAGATCTCAAATGACCTCAGTGGAATTCTGTACAAGATATTTAGAGCAGTGACCAGCTCAATTATGCATCATGCAATGGCTTTCCTTCCTATTCTGTTAACCTCTCTTCATGGGGAAGTTATTTTCTAAAATAAACTGCCAGCACTCAAGCCCCTGTCTCGGGCTCTGTTTTTGGTTGGGGGATAGGAACCCAAGTTAAGGTATTTAGTCTCCTTATAGCATGATATTACCAATTCAAATACAAAAACCATTATATTTATGGTTATCTCTTTCTCACATAATCAAGAAGTAAATTTCTAGCATATTCCAGTAAACCCATGCTCTTTCTTTGGCTTAATATTGTACAATGGTTAATATTAACCTCTTTTACCTTTTATTCATAGCATTTTTCATACCACAGACACAAAATTTGCTCAGCCCAACATTCCCTCTAACAGACATAGCCATAACAACATATACACTCAATTCCAAGTCAAATAAACTGTGCACTTGGATTAAAATGAAGTGGCCCACCTTGAAATAGTTGTAGGGCATAGCCTGTAGTATACTCCAATATATTTGTCTAAGTTAATTCCATAGTGAGAGGTTGGTTCCCAGTTAATCCTTCTGATATTTTTATAGAAATTGGAGTAGAAGAACAACTCTGATTACTGCTACAATTAGATATCTGGACAACGGCACCAATACTGTCTCCCAAGATCTGTAGCCCATCTCATAATGATTCCCAAATAAAACTGGTTCTGACAGATCTTGTGTAATGCTTGAAAACTCTCTGCAGAAAGATCAAATCTCAGATCCTAATTCCATGCCTTTTCCTCAGAGTCCAGATTAAATATTTCACAAAAGCTCTCTGTGTATGTATGTGTGTGTATGAGAGGAGAGAGAGCATTTTACAAATGACCTTTCAAGAAATTCCATAGATCTATTTTTTAAGAGGGAAAATGTAGTGACTCTCTAAGCATTTCCTAATTTAGAAAGAAAATTAGCTGTCATTTAAAATCATTGGCAAAATTTCCAACAGCAATAGAAGAGATCCCTAAATAAAATGCATTTATTCTTGGATTACATAGATTTTCTCTCTTTCCCTTCCTGATCTCGTGCTGGGATAAAACTTCTAATTCTCTCTCTCTCAACTCTGCTTGGGTTTTATCCCAAAACTAACAAAGAGATGAAAGCAGAAGGGAGAATTGTGGAGATTTTCCAAACTAGCCTAAAGATACAATTCAAATTGCCTCTGAGCCTCTCAGGGCAACTTAGGGCCTTCGAAAGAATTCAAGTATAAATAAGCAATTTTCACACAGCAACAACCTTGCTGTGGAAAATAAATTAATCACATCACAGCCGTGGTCATGTATGAATTTATTTTCTTATCTTTCTTTGTCCTTTGTCTAAGACAAAGATCAGTACCCTTTCTTAAAGGAACAAATACTAAAAATGGCTTGTGAGCCATACAGTCTCCATTGCAGCTGCTCAACTCTGCCCTTGTAGCATAAAAACAGCCATAGGTGACATGTAAAGAAATAGGTGTGGCAGTGTTCCAATAAAACTTTACTTATAAAAAGAGGGTCAGCCTGCCAGCTGTTCTCCACCCCACTGCCTCAAACCCTTATCTAGAACAAGAAACTTAAAGAACTATGGAGTAAGGTTATATCTTTTATTTCTATGGCATCCTTTTGTCCCAATGACTCAACTACTAAATTTTACTATTTTAAAATATATGGGAAATGGAGAGATATCTTTGCTTTGTGGCATTAAAGAAATAGGGACACAACTTTGAAAAACTTCCAGAACAGGAAACACAACTGAAAATAATAAGGGGCTGTCTACAATGATGGATCATCCAAGTTTAGCTTCACAGTGTGTCTGCTGTACTTTGGAAGTTCAAGAAAAATGCTGCTCTGTTTAATGGATAGCTGTGTCAAACAGAGAAATAAATAAAAATGCAAATGGGTCATTGGCTCATGCAGATAGTGGCTAAAAAAAAAAAAAACTATTTCTAAAATAAGTATCTCCTTGACCAATATAGAAATGTTCCAGTCTCACAGCAATCAGCAGGTTGACATACATTCATAATATATAACATGACCTGTCATGTCTGACATGATATTGATAGTCTGAAGTAACATTCAGTAATTCATCCCTCTTATGCCTTGTCTAAAGTTCTGTATAAGGTCTCTAAAAAGTACGTGAACATCTGAACTTGTTAAGTAAAAAGTGTTGTATACATTTTTCTAATATCCAAAGCTATCAACAGCTTCTCACAGAACTCCATTACCCTAATCCCCAAGTAAGAAAAAATCACATCTACAATGAATAAGTGAAAAAATGAAACTGCTCACTAAACCTAAATTTCAGTCCAGCTTATGGGGTATAATTGGAAGTGCAGTGGGAAGAACAACAACAAAAAAAATCCAGGTAAAAAATATCCTCTCCATTAATACCCCAAAAGTCATCTTGCTGGTTTCTTTTGTGTTTATTATTACATTCTTTTCAGCTCCCTTTTAAAAACGTCTTTTGTTTTAAAATGTTCCTCATACAAGTAAAAAGGAATGGGATTTCCATTTCTGTACCAGGAAACAATGAGCTCAAAGTAGGGTTGTCAGACTTAGCAAGTAAAAATATAGGGCACCCAATTAAATTTGAATTCTGTATGAGACATACTCATATGAAAAACTTATTCATTGTTTATCTGAAATTAAAATTTAGCTGGGCATCATGTATTTTATCTGGCAACCTTAGCTGGAAGGAATCTCACAGTCTTGGAACAAAAAAGAGCTAAACTACCTTCAAATTCATGACTTTTTTGAACTTATCAGTTTTTTGAACTTATCCGACGATGCAGAGCAAAAAGTGGCTCAAATTTTGAGGACAAACAGACAACCTGCTGGGAGAGAGGAGATACGAGCATTCGCTTAACTGGGTTAGATACAGCCAGACACCAGTCAGGAGCTGTCAGCCGGGTTAACTGACAAACTGGTGGAAGCCAAGGAGGACAGGGGGTCAGTGTGAAGATATTGGGGAACCCAGAAACCGGGGGAGTCCATACCTTCTTGCTGGCTCTTTCCACACAAACACCACCAGGTGCTCACAGAAACAGAAAAAGCCTTAAGAAATTGTTCATTATGATGCAAACCTGGGGTCAGAGGTCTAGGGGGAGAAACAAGAAGCCCAGCCTGTTTCTCCCATTTACCCCCACCAAATAAAAGCTTAATCTGTGGCGGGGAAACATACACTTGCACCTAGGACACAGGTATAATTTCATTGCTGCTGGGAGAAGAAAATAGTGAAAGAAAAAAACCGACTCCTGTGTTAGGGACAGGAATATACAACGACCCAAAATTATAGCCAGGGGAGGGGCAGAAGAACTGAGAAGGCCACAGGCTCAGTACTCCGTTTGACTGAGATTAATCAGAACAACAGCGAATATTCCATTCTACTGTCCCCCACTACCAGGTAAAGAAGATCAAATAACAAGTAATGGAATGCCATGGGGAGAGGAACATCAGAGGCACAAGAGTGTGCAAAGAGGTCCTCTCTGAGGTAAAGTACAGGAGGAAGACTTGAACTGGAGGGCCAAACAGACATTGCTCCAGCAAATGAACTCCATAATAAACACAAGGTATTGCTAGGAAATTTGAAGCCTGTGAAGCATGGAGGGTAACCATGGCAACAACAAACCTCAAACTCAGATTAACTCCTAATGAAATTAACCATTCAGACCCCACCCCCACATTAAAAACCTAGCAGAAGAAACTTATGCCCTTTTCCAGGCAAAGAAACTATTTACTTCAGTTTCTCCTATCCTACATGAGATGTCCAGTTTTCAACAAAAAATTATGTGGTTCATGACAAAAGAAAACACACACCAAGAAAAGCCATCATCAGAATCAACTGTGACACAGATGAAGGAACTATCTGACATGGAATTTAAAATAATGATGACTAATAAGAAAAAAAGTGGATACATGTAAGGTCAGATGAGTAATTTTATCAGAGAGATAAGATAGAATCAAATAGAAATGCTGAAAATAAAAAGCACCATAACAGAGATAAAGAATGCCTTTGACAGGCTCATCAGTAGATTCAACTGTCAGTGAAAGAGTCATTGAATTTGAAGATAAGTCAATAGAAATAGAAATTACCCAAACTAAAAACACAAAGGGAAAAAAAGAGTGAAAAATAAACCCCAGAATATTAAAGAACTGTGGGACAATAATAAACATTGTAATATGCACATAATTGGAATCCCAAAAAGAGAAGAGAATGATACAGGGCAGAAAAAATATTTAAAGCAGAGGTTCTTAACAAGGGGTCTGTGAGCTTGAAATTGAACAAAAAGAAATTATTCTTGTGGCAACATGATGGTGCAGGAGTGATATATTTATTAAATAATACACAGTATAGCGTGGACTTCGTAAGGGGTCCATGGTTTTCACCCGACTGGTAAAGGGGTCCGTGAAACAAAAAAGGTTAAGAACCCCTGATTTAAAGGAATAATTGCAGAGGATTTCTCAAAATTAAAGGCAGACACCAACCACAGATTCAAGATACTCAGAGAGAACCAAGCAGGGTAAGTATAAAAACATCCACACAAAGACACACACAGACACACATCTTGAAATGTCATATTCAAACTTGTGAAAATAAAAGACAAGCCCAATTCTGAAAGCAAACAGAAGAAAAAGAAACACTGTGTACAGAAGAACAAAGATAAGTATTACGGCAAACATCAGAAACCATACAAGCCAGAAGACAATGGAGTAACATGTTAAAAGTGATGAAAGGAAATGAAACAAACCAAACTATCAACTCAGAATTCTATAACAGTGAAAATAACTTTTAAAACGAAGGACTTACCTGGGAGGGGAGATACCGTGATCACGAAGGTGGTCTTCCCGGGGTGAGTCTGATCCATTGCACTGAAGATCTGCTGACCCCTGCGATTTTCCCACATGGGAGAAACTCGACTGCATAATTTGTGTTGGTAGGGGGGTTGCATTCATGCTTTCCACCGTAAAAAAGAAAAAAAAAAAAAAAAAAAACTGAAGGAGAGTGGAGTGGATGTGGCTCAAATGGTTGAGGGCCTGCTTCCCATGTACAAAGTCCTGGGTTTTTCTAAAAGAAACAAACAAGCAACAACAACAACAAAAAACTGAAGGAGAAATAAAGGCTTTCTCAAACAAATAAAAACTCAGGGTATTCATTGCCTGTAAAGCTCCTCTACAAGAAACATTAAAAGAAGTTCTTCAGGCAGAAGGAATACGAAAATAGACTGAAACCTGGGTAAACATAAAGAAATTAAAGAGCACCACAGACTAGAGAAAACATCTGCAAATCATATATCTGAAAAATAATTTATATCCAAAATATACAAAGAATTCTCAAATCTCAACAACAGAAATGACCCGATTTTAAAAACAGGTCACATTTCTGAACAGAATCCTCATCAAAGAAGATATATGGATGGCAAAAAGCATATGAAAGAAAGCTCAATGTCAATAGTCATTAGGAAATGTAAATTCAAACCGCATGGGGATAACATACACAAATTGGCTAACATTCGGGAAAGTTGGGTGACAGGTATACAAGGACTCTTTGGCTGTCTGCAAATTTTCTTGTAATTCTAAAATTATTTCAAAGTAAAAAGTTACAAAAAATACATGGGGCCTTTTTCCATAGTTGAGACTCCAGTAGCAAAAGATCATGGTTACAAGTGAGGAGGGTGTCAGGAAAAAGAGGAAAAGAGGAGTGCTAAAGATGCACGTCATCTACTTTCCAAATTTGGCCAGGATCTTATCAAGATCTTGTTATGGGGTCCTCATGGGCTCAAAGATACCTGAGCAACCCTGGCTGATAGCACATATGTGCTTGGGGCCCCTACAAACCTACAAGCATTGGCAGTCATGCCGTCCTCCCTGGATATGATCAAGTCCGGTACGATGAGTTTTCCTTAGTTTGTTTTCTGTAACATCTCCCATATCAGTTGTTGGTTGAAGTATGAGAGAGTAGAGAGGAAGGCAAGCAGTTCTCAGGAAGCGAACTCTCTGATAATTTTTGTTGTTCTCATGGTTGTACATTTCTGGTTTATTATAATGGCCAATAATGAAACACATTTAAGTGAGAAAGTGGTCAGTTTGGGTGGTGATTGTGCCTGCACAAAGACTCCTCCCACTTACACTTATAGGCAATTTTCCCTCTCATTTAAGACAATTTTAAGACCCTACCAGGCAGAAGTTAAGACGTGGGGCTTCATGTAGATCTGGCTTCAGTGATTGGGCCTAGGTAAGCTCATCCCTTAAACCTTATTATTCTTCAGTCTTGAGAGTCTTTTAAAAAACTTAAGGTAAAGAATAATTTTGGATTCAGACTTTAACCAGTTTTAACATTTCAGGTATGCTCACATATAACCATATACTATCTGGTGAATTTCTCAGAAAATGCTGGCCTATTTAGCCTTTGAATTCGGCTCATGATTCTACCATTTAAATAGAAAATAACCAAAAATATGACTTGTAATTTCCTCCACTCACCTCCACACAACCACCTTTTAGGGAGCCAAATACAACTTTTTTTTTTGGCTGGTAAACCATACATCAAAGCCACATTTCTGTACTGGTATAAAATAGACACCTATGTGAAGAAATTCTAGCAAGTGCTCTAAACTTCTTCACATGAAATAAATATGTAGAAAATCACTCTTTGCTTTCCTGAACAAGTTAGACTTTTTTGGAGGCAAGAATTGACTACATTTTCTCTTTTCTGTGTGTTGGTTACTCTAGCTCTGAAAATGAAAATTAAACCTAGTGAACTATGCTTCTCCTTTCATCACCTTGTTTTCCGAGCAGAGGAATAATCTCAATAATGAAGCTCTCAGAGGTATTCCTTGTCCTTTTATCCTGTTTAATTGGCTTAAAGTGGATGTGACAATGCTCTACTTGTCCTGCCCTTTTTTGAGTGCCACCACTCACCAACAACTCTATTGCTCCAGACAAAGCAAACAGCCTTCTCTTTGCTGGAAGTTATCCACTGACAATAGACTCTGGAGTCCTTTCACCTGTACCTGGAAGAACATTTCACACATTAAGTCACACCTCTCCCCTGGCCTCCAAGTCCCTCTTAATTCCCATTTCCATGAAAAGTGGACTTTCATAGATACTCTACCCTTGGGTGTGCCATTTCTGAGTGACAGACACTATCACCAGGATAAAGGAGGCTGAGTAGCAGACCTCAAGGGCAGAGATCATAAGTACTTTTCTTACTGTAAATGGCATTTATTTTCCTGTCTCTACCTTTGGACTACGGGAAGTTGAGGACAGGAATTTTGTCTTGCTGTCACCAGATCTGACCCAGAATAATTTAGTACATTTTTAAAATCACTTACTTGCTTGCTTAATTAATAGGATCACACATCACAGTATTGTTTAACGTCTGCCACTTACAGCAACAAACAAAAATATTCCAATCAAACAATAAACAGGCTAAGCAAACAAATAAAAAACAAGGCATACTAATTGGATTTTGAACCTACACTGAGGATTAAATCTTTCTTTGGGAAACATTTCCTTGAGATAAATAAAATATATTATCTATACCCAAGTATCTAAAATCCTGCAAAAGAAAAGAAGAAAAACAAAACTAAAAAACTAAGACTAAGAAAGCTCTAACTGCTTTGTTATAAGGAAGACCTTTTTTAATGGGCTACGTATCCTATAACAGCTAGTTAGGCCAATTCTCTCTTTTTCATTCTGCGCTTTGGGCATGATAAGTTTTGCTTTTCACTTTGAAATAAAGAAAGATTAACAGTCTTGAAAAAGTAATTGTCCACTTAAGCTTGGGCATCCTTGGTCTTTGTGAAAAGAAAAAAAAAATGAACTCATAAGTCCAAACTATGGTGGAACAGAGTCGAACCACAATTTGGTTTTGTTTTGGGGAGTAGGAAAAGTAGAACCTGAAACTTGAGGATCTTCATCCATTAATGACTATCATTGGCTCTACCTGGAAGCTTACTAACCACGTACCAAAGGCTTAAGTGGACAAGTTAATACCTCTGTGATGTGTGCAGCAACTTTAGCAAACCGCCTGTCATCCCAGAGAGTACAATTTCACTTGGTTTCTTCAACAGACAGAAAAGAAAGAATTATACAAGGACTCTACAACTGCTTCTGCATGAGGCATAGGTTTTCCATCCGTACTGTAGTATTTGGCCCCAGATTACATTTTACACCCCACAGTGCATGTCTACATGGCAAGGAAAGAAGAGGAGTTGGAACTACATGAGACCACATGAGAAATGGAATTGCTTCTCTTGGCATTAGTCACCAGGCAATTTAAGAATCTGCTCCCTGGGACACTCCATACATTCTTCATTGACCTCAAGTAATCTTAAGCCTGGCAGAGCCAAAGTTGAGGTGGACGTTCTTAACATCTTGGCCAGACATCTGCCACCTGTGGCTCAACCCAAGTGCTGCCAATGGCGCTTGATGGAACTATTGAGGCACCATGCTACCCCTTCTCCATGAGACACACTGGGGGGATGATAGAGTAGTGTTTAACAGCTTTGAAATTAGACAGACTTCAGTTTGAAATCAGCTCTGCCACTGTCAAACCTGTACAGAAGCTTCTCTGAGCCTAAGATTCTTTATCTATAAAACAGTAATAATAATTCTAACCTCATTAGGGTTACTGGGGGAGGGTAGTGAAAATTAAATGAGAGTAAATGAATCACAAGACAAAGTGAGCATAGAGTAAGCACTGAATGAGTGGTAGCTATTATTACAATTCTCTCCTCTTTCCCTCATAATGTCCCTGCTCTGTTCCTCTCCCTCTCTCCTCCTTCCTCTCCCTTTACATGTATCCTTGCTTCTGCCTCAGGCTTGCCAGAGACATCAAAGACCCTAAGTTCCTGAACAGACCGTCCCTCTGCCTAGAGATCCCACTCACTCTCATTCAAGACTTGTCAGCTCTTCTACCTCAGGATGTCTTCTGTCAACTTGTAAACACAGCCCATGTGTTTTTGCTTGTTCAAAGGGCCTGCCTTTATCATGTTAATTGAAGTTTGCCTTTCACCGATCATAATTTTTTTCTTAATTTGCTTACCATGTGGCACAGTGTGCCACCCCCAATGCCATCCAAGTACTGAAAACTAGAAAGTCATAATTCTTTTGTTATTGTTGAATTCAATTTCTTAAATACATTTTTGACTTTTTATTTGGAAATAATTTAATACTGACAGAAAAGTTTCAAGAAAAAGAATAATACGTAGAATACCTGTATGACCTATTCACCTATTGTTAACATTTTGCACCATTTGCTTTAACAATTATTCTCTCTCAGTGTATGTATACACACACATATATAACGTATTATGTATAAAAATAGATACATTTTTCTATATCATTTGAAATTAAGTTGCATACAAAATATCTCTTTACCCCTAAACGCTTTAAGTGTGTATTTCCTAAGAATAAGGACATGTTGTTGCATAATCACAGTGTAGTTTTGAACTGTGCTATAATTAGATATCATTGATATAATACTTTTATCTAATCTACTGTCTTTATTCCAAATTTCTCACATAAACCAACAGTGCCCTTTATTCCATTTTGTTCTTCCAGTACAGGATCAAGACTAGTAGTTGGTATTGACTTAATTGTCATATCTCTTTGGTCCCTGTAATCTGGAAGTTTTCCATGGCTAGAAAGCCTAAGTTTCTTAGCAATGCATTTTTCTTCTCACCATCAGCCTCATAAACTCCAGCTCTATGTTGAAAAACAATATTACCCGAATTTCGCCCCATTCCTAAGATAATTGAACCTGTCTTTTTGAACTGTGTTAGGAGTGTGATTTCGATTCTAGATTGTATTTCCCTCAATCTTAGCTAGAAATAAAATAACTAAAAGGTCTCAATTCTATTGCTTTGTATTCTAGAGATAGTATAATGAGAACACTGCATAGCATCTGTGGACTTACTAAAACTCATTAGCAATGGTATCATTTCACATACTCCTTTAACGTTCAAGGTTTTGGAGAACACATCCATTCACTATTCTTTGAAGGGTCTTTTTAGGAAATATTTAATAGAGCCATGTCCACATCCTTTTACATAGTTTCTCATTTGTGTTCCAAATTTTTAAAGAAACCAGAGGCAAACTTATTAAAGAATTTCTATGGTAAATGCCAAAGAAAAATTCAATTGCTAAAGAAATAAAAAATGTTAAAATTACACCAGCATTGATTTTTGTTTTCTAATTGGATAGTCTAAATAATTTGTGAGTAACTGCTCACAAATTGGGTCTTTTGCTCGAGGGAAGACTTCTGATGGGAAATGTAAAGCATTGGTCTCTCCTCTAAAATCAAGCTCTTTCTCTGCCATCTTCCCTCCTCCTTCTCTCTAGGGGCACAAAGAAAGTCTGGGCCCAACATGCATGGATGCCTTGAGGTTGCAGCCTGCATACCTGAGTGATGACTCACACACTCCCACTGCACATGATAGTCCTGAAATTCATGCTCTGTGAGTGGGAATCTCTTAATGAAGACTCGCCTAATTGTTCTGCATAACTACTTGGACAAGAGCCTGTGAGAAAGAGCTAATGAATTGAAAATGTGAGTGCAAATGTAAACAGGACAGCAAAAAAACAAAACAAGAAACCAGATTGTCCTACCTGGATTGCAAATATTGAGTTAGTGTTTTCCACCAAAAACAATATTTTGCCAGGCCCTGGCAACACATAAAAGAATGAGGAAAATGACATCTTTGTTGTGTTGTCCAGTTGGGTGTGTGAATGCTCTTAGAATGGTCTGTGGTATAATAATAGCAATAGCCAACTCTTATTAAACTCAATAAGCCAATGCCAGCTAATGTTCTTCTGCATTAATATTTATTACATGTTACATGCAATAGCTCCTTCTGTCTTCACACCAGCTCTATAAGGTAGCTACTATTATTATCCTCATTTTAGAGATGAGGAAACTGAGGCACAGAGAAGTTGCATAACTTGCCCAAACTCACACAGCAATTAAGTTTAATGTCTGTAATACTTTCTAATGGGAGGTGAATATCAACCACACTTCTTAGACTATCCAGTCATAGACATGGGGATCTGAAAGAACTTATATGGGTTCAAAAAATAGCAGGCTTTGAGTAAGAGTATTGATAAAAAGTTAGCAATAATAATCTACCCCTGAATATAATTCTCACTGCTATTTTGGAGAGTGGGCAAGGTCCGCATTTGACAGAAAGGATGCTGAAAGCCAGAGGGGCAAATGGACATACATGCCTGTAAGCATTTGGGAAGCTCTATTTTCAAAATATTGCTCTCAGTGGACCAGAAACCAAATGAAATTATAATCACTGAAACTTTGGCTCTCTTTGTTTTTTCCTTTAATATTATTCCCATTGCATGCTTAACTAAACTTTTAGTGTTCCTGAGGAATGTTTCCAATGACCAGGAAATACGACTGGATAAGAAAGAGAAAGAGAAGACAAAAAGACTTAAAATAGAGTATAGACTACAATGTGAACTATGGTCCATGCTCAGTGGCAATACCCCAGGTTGCGTTTATCAATTGCAATGAATGTGTCACACTAATGAAGGATGTTGTTTACGTGAGAGGGTGTGGGAGGTGTGGGGAGTGGGGTATATGGGAATCCCAATATTTTTTGTGTAACATTTATGTAATCGAAGTATCTTTAAAAAAAAAAAAAATCTTAAAATAGAGGTCTTTATTTTCTTAAATTAATTTCTTAATTATTGGAGACAGTGGTTTCTGTTATGCCTTGTGGTTTTTCTTTTAAATTTTTGAGGTTTGCAATTTGTAGGGTTGAAGTTTTTCTGATATAAAATTAACAGTTGTTTATTAACAACCACAAGTATAAGCACTGAGCTAAGCACTGATTGGAATCTAAATGGAGCTCTCAATCTTGTAGCCTGTGACTGAGATTCGCCTGCAGATATCATTTTTGGTTTTCACAGTCCCGTCCCCCACCAACAAAATTTGAGCCAATTTATCAATGCGATAGATTTTGTATAAAAACCTAGATTTCCATTTTCCCATTAATAAACCCAGGCTAAGACAACACTAGAGCGACATTACCCCATGGAGACAATCAGATTGAGCAGAGTAGTGGCTGCATCCATGTCTCCGATTCTAGTGTATGTTAGAAGCACTAGCACTGCTCTTGAGCCGGGGGTGGGAGATGAGAAAGGGAGGGGAAAAGAGTGAAACAGCAATCAGACCTAGCTGATGAAATTTACCTGGACAGCAGACTTTGGGAATGAATGAGTATTCCAAGAGGGAACATAAACAGCAAATCAAAGAACATTGACAACAAACTTTAGGAATTGTTTTCATTTAAGGGTAAGGAAAATAGAAGGTAAATAGAGACAGATACTGAAGATTCAGGGAGAGTCCAAAGATTTTATTTTATTTTTCCATGCGAACTGCTACAAAGTTGGATCTTCCTCCAATAAGTGAGACTAAAAACAATGCCATATGAGTTTGGAGAAGGACTAAATAAATTGATAATACAAGTAGAGCCCTCAAACTGTTTCTTACACCTAAGTGTTAACGATCATCATCATTAAACATGAAGACAACTGAAAATGAACAAATTGGATATTCTACCATCTAGCTCTAGATCAGTATATTTTAGTATGGCTTATGTACTTAGAAATGTTGCCACTTTGTATTTAGAAGACTTACAAGTTCTTAGTTTAATAATGCAATCTCCTATGGTTGGTTGGCAACATAAAAGGACTCTGAGCTCCTTATGCACAATTTCTGCTGTTGAATTTGCAGTCTTTCTCCAGCCCACTAATTCTCCCCACCCACTGTCCAGAAAAGCCAGAAAAACCTAATAATCTAGTGAAAAATTTTCCTCACATGATATAAAGTATCTCTTGTAATTGTGCTGTTCTGCATAAACGGTGGTTCTCTTCGGTAAATGGTAGGCTATTAACTGTAGAGACCATATTTACATGCCTTGGTAAACAATGGATAATTCTGTGGACCTGATTTAGTAAATACTGTGGTCTGTGGGATTTCAGTACAATATTACAGCAGCAAATGATGAAGGAAATCTCTATAGCTTTTATTTAAATTTCAAGGAGAGGAGATTAAAAGTCGTTTCACAGTGCACGTGATCACATTTCAGAAAATGGAAAAACATTTTTAAGTGATATTTCAGGAAAGTAAAACTACCTGGCATGGCTTATTGTTTTAAAAAAAGAGTTAAACTCGGTAAGTAAGAGTAAGAAGAAAATTGAGTTAGAGATTCCAGACAGGAATACTCGACGACACATTTAATTTCATATTAATGATTAAAAATAGTAAGATTATTTATCCAATGGTAATGACATTGTTTTCAGCAAAACTCAATTGAAACACATCATGAATTCATATATAATTAAATATAACTATATATCTATTAAAGTATAAAAACGTTTTTAAAGTTTTCTAACATTAATTTGTTTTAAAAAAGAGCTGAGATGAAATTCAGAATATTCACTTTCAGACAAGTTAAGGCTTCAGCAATAACTGCCTTAAAAGTTACTGGGGGGAAAAAAAAAAAAAAAGAAAAAGTTACCGGAGAGGGAAGCAGCTGTAGCTCAATTGGTTGGGCTCCCATTTACTATATGGGAAGCCCCAGGTTCAAGTTCCGGAGCCTCCTGGTAAAGGCAAGCTGCTAACAGCCCGCGCAGCGCGGTGAGCTGGCGCAGCAAGATGACGCAACAAAAGGAGACAAGCAGACACAGAAAAACGCACAGCAAATGGACACAGCAAGCACAAGCAGCAAGAGGGGGATAAATAAATAAAAATAAATGTTAAAAAAAAAGTTACTGGAGATTGTCTTGAATAATTAAACAAGTTCTAATAAAAATGAACAGTCTTGAATGAGAACAAAATGTTAAATCCCTCCGCCCGCCCCCATTTAATCCTTCTCATCTTCTCCAAGGTAATTATGACAAGGAATTATGAGAAATAATTGAAAACTATATGTTTACAGACACATACATCTACAGGGCATTTATAAGCTCCAAAACTGTACTTGTTGGGAAGACAGCTAGCATGTACATCCCTCTGACTTTTAATAATGAAAACCTCCAAAACTAACAAAACCTTCAAGACATTTCAAAGAAGTCTCTTCTCAGAAAGTTTCCCTAGTTGTTTAAAGTTGATAAGGACCTGATATAATCTGAACATGAATTTGATGTTGCTGTGAAAAGTGGTTATATTTACTTCTATATATTACTATAAAGAGGGAGGCAAAAACCTATAATCTGCTTAAAGGACATTATCAGGAGATGATTGCTAAATGACCTCCTCAGCATTTTCCATTTCCCAACACATCATTACATTGAAGAACATTTTAGGTAATTGTCAGATACATGTAAAGCCTCTCAAAAAGTCTCCTTGCAGAATTAACAGCAAAATACTACCTGTGGTCAATCTGCTCCACTCCATCATCTTCCAACATAATCGGGGTAACTTGCCGTGGGGCCACAGAGGACAACTCTGGACCGCAGGTACACTGGGGAGGACCATTCCCAAGGACTCTGGGGTGATGTTGACTCAGGGAAAGCTTTTCATTCTGGTTAGTAAGGTTCTTCTTGGAAAGTGCCAGATTTCATGGGAATGGGTGGTGCTGGGGGAGGAAGTGGAGGGTCTCCTAGGTATGAAGGAGAAAGAGACCACTCTACCTCCTGGCCTATTCTTGGAGAAAGAAGTCAACTTTTACCCAATTTGAACGGCTACCAGAAGATCAGAAGGAAATCCTTCTACCCTGGGTCAGATTTTCTGCCTACAACCCACGTGGCTGGGAGCAATGCAAATTACACATACACCATGGCTAGAAAAGAGGAAGGAACTTCCTTCACTAAGTAAGCATACAAGAGAGGTCTTTTTGCACATTGGTGACAGCTAGCGCCTCCTTTGTGTGGGTGACAAGGGTTGGGTGAAGTTTCTACCATGTCCTCTAAAGGCATGCTGAGTGAAACCTAGGCAAATAATCTGCTCATTGAATCTGATGGCCCCGATACATGGCACATGGGAACAAATTGCTGTCTTTGTATAATCTAAAGAGAGAGAGAGAGAGAAAGAGAAATTCAGTGAATGTCCATGACATTTCTGGCATTTCCATGGCATTTCTTCCACATGTCCTATAAGACTGATCACTTCCTGTACGCAGTATTCTACTCACATATAAGTATATAAAAGCACATTGGTCTATTTTTAATCTAATGGCCACTCCTGAACAATTAGTGATGACCCAACAACATGATTTCTTGGCTTAACAAGTTACTTTCACAGAATTGGAACTCAGCACTCTTTTTATTCACTGACCTTTTATAAGTGACCTAAACAAATTCAATGAAAATTCATTGCAGGGTCCTTTATGGGGTCAGAACATATTTACCAATCTTTTCTAGACTCTGAGAACATTCTACGATGCAAACCACATTTCTTCGCCCTGAGAGCCTCACAATCACTTCACAATCATACAAGGACTAAGCAGAGGCACCTCTTTTCAACAAGCCAGCTCTGCAAGGTCTGTAATTAAGATATCATGTGACTCTATGAAGGGACCTAGAACTCCCATTAATAAAATATAATTCCCTACAACCTCAAAATCCCTTCAAGTGTGTTAGCAATGCTTATGCTTCCCATGGCAATTAGGAAGAATGAGTTTCCATGATATTTAATTTTGCTGCCTTCTATATGTTCTTGCCTCTGGCTATTTTCAGGAAGGAGGGAAAAAACCTATCTTTTTCCAATTTGATGAGGATGATCTTTTTGTGTGGAGATTTTAAACTTTAGGCTATCTAAAATATCATTACCAGGTGGTTGAAGGAGCAAGGCCTAAGAGGTCAAAACAGCGGTCCTCTTACATTTGAAGGTGGCTGAATGAGGAAGTGAGATTAGATTTTGTCTTTGATTCCAGAGGTTGAACTAAAGTCAACTGGTAAAAGTTATAGGGAGACTGATCTCATCTCAAAATAGAAAAAAAAAAAAAATCTAACATCAGAAACTGTCCAAAAAGAGATAGTTCCTTCTGGAGGTGGTAAGATCCCCTGTATGTGTGTGTACAAATACAATTTAAAATACACTTGGAGATTGGGGAAGAGAGAGCAGATTTTTTCCATTCATTGATATTTTATTGAGAACCTGCTATGGGTCAAATATTGCCTGGACAAAGAGTTTGTGAACTCTTTATATTGAAGAAATCCCTCATAAAATATACACTAAGAATTTTAATAAATGCTTTCTACTTCTACTCTTTCTATGGAAAGTTACCCCAAATATCAGTAGAAGATTTAATAGATAAAAGTATTTATTTTAAAATCCATTTAGGTCCCATCCAGAAAGCAGTAGTATTAGTCTATTTGGAAAGAAACATGTATATATTGAGTGAGGCTATTGCCATGCCTCTCTCTCTCCTTTTTGGCTTTCCCACCCTCCTTCTCGTTCTATTTTTACATTGATGAATTAACTACATTGTAACAAATGTATATTTAATGAAATATAATATTTACTTAAAACTGTCTTTGCTTTATTCTTTCATTAAGTAAGATCATCTCTTCTAAAATTTAGTGCTTGTTGCTTTGAGAAAATCAAAGAACCCAAAATTTCAATTAGTCTTAAAGATAATTTTTAAAAGCCAATTGAAACTAAAATTTTGAAAAATATATTCAGATATCTTTTTTTGATATTTTTTAACTTAAAACTTACTCATATTCAAAAATCTATTCACACCTTTAAAAAGAGTTCCTAGACTTGAGTAATGTACTGGAGCTTCACATTACAGAAAACCTTTCAATGTCCTCATATTGGATATTTTTATGGAACAAGAAGACAGCAAAACTAGAGTTCATTCTAGATCAATTTATCATCTTGTATCATGACCTGTGAGAACCTGTGCTTTTAGGTTAAACATTTCAAATTTTAGATCAGCTCCACAGAATGAAAAATAGGCCCTGTAATTTTAGGATTTCTAGCCAATGTCACTGGTTAATGCTCTGGCAGTTTGTCCTTGGTAAAGTTGAAAGTAGAGAATATTTGGAATAATGTAAGCTCTTTTCTCTTAGCTATACTGCTCACAAAATATGTGAGCTCAAATGTTCGTTAAACTCAGTTTCCCCATTGATGAACAGCAGAGTGATTTCAAAAGTGCTTCAGAAATAAATAAAACATAGACTCTTGATTTGGATGTTTATGAAGGAACTGTCTTTTTCATCTTTAAATTTATTTATTGATGATCTGAAAGTATATTCAAGCAAAAGATTAATTGAATATGAAATTGAAATGATAGGGATAGCAATAAAATCAATACAAATTATTCTTACATCAAGAAGCAAATTGTAACTAAAATTTTTCAAATCATATCAAAAGCAATAATTCATTAAGAGGAAGAGATAAATTTCAAATAAAGTAATAAGTAGGTTCTTGAAGAGAAAGGGAATCATATGACCACACTGGAAAAATATTTGAGTTTGTTGCTGATTTGACCCAAAATTCTGACATTAATGCATGTAATATAAAACACACAGTGTATTACTACCATAAGGACATTATAAGAAACTGGCCAATGTATCAATGACAAACAGCTAAATGTCCATGGTCAATTTGAAGAATGTTTAAGATCAGTTGCTGCACAAGAGATCTTGCAGCTCATTTATGAAAGAAACTTGATAAAGTTTTTCCCAAATTTGACATCAATCCTAAACCTTGGCATTACCAATGATAAGCTATGAAATTCTTCAAACACACTAAAGAAAACATTAAATCTTTCATTCTCTTTATAGTTACTGACATTCCAAAATATTGATCATATTTTGAGAAAACAATCAGAGAGTATTAAATCAAAAATGTTTTTTACAAAGTGTTAAGTAGGTATGTCAGGCATTTAATTAATAAATATATGTTGCTTTTCTGTATTATGCAGTTGTTACTGGATGGTTCTGTTTTCTGGGCTTCTAGGTTCTTGGCTTATGTCGCATAAAAGAATTTAAGGACACGCCATAGGGTAGGCAAGGGAGTAAAGAGTTTATTAAGAAACAAGAACATGAGAAAAGTACATGGTCCATGCCTTGCCAAGGCATGGACCACAGGCGTACTGCAAGGTGAGCTGCACACCCGGTGCCTTGGGTCAGGGCTTCTTAAAGTCCATTTGCTGTTCTGATTGGTTGCCCCACCTGTCATTTCTCAGGGGGCCAATGGTGAGGCCTTTTAAGGATATCCAGGGCTTTCCCTTGACCCCGAATGGGATTCTCATTCCAAATGAGATTCTCATTCCAAATGAGAGCCTCAGTCTAGGGTCTTATGGGATCCCTCAGGAGATTTCTGGGTGGGGTCTCATGGCCATGTGGTCTACCGGCCATGTTGTCTGCCAGGTCTTCAGCTGTGACCCAAGTCTTCCCTTTCCCTATACTAACCTGCCTCATGATGTTTGTGATATTTGCCAGTGCGATATATATAATTTGTTTTGATTTTTGTTCTTATCCTTAAAAATAAACTTTTGTGTCTACTTTTATATTTATTAATTTGAATTCTTTTTGTTAAAAAGATCCCCTCAAAATGAAAATCTTCAGCCCCACAAACCTTGATTTGCCCCTGCTGAGGATCAGTAAAAGTTTTAGTGGAAAATGACTTCTAAACTGAGATTATAAAGTTATGTAAACATTCACTACGTGAAGAGAGCAGAAGGACAGAAGAGTACTTTAGACAAGGGGGGAGTTAGAGAGTGAACATAGCATTTTGAAGAAACTAAATGTAGTCCAATATGATAAGGCTGTGGGGAGCATGGGAGAGAAATGCATACAATATGATTGATAGCCAGGACAGGAGACAAATGATGACAGCCAGAGAGACAAGTCTGGAAGCTATTGCATAGGCCCAGCATGGCTCAGAATAATGGCCCCAAAAGATGTCCATATCCTTATCCCTGGAACCTATGAATATGTTGTGCTACATGGCAAAAAAGAATTAATGTTGTGGATGGAATTAATTTTACTAATCAACTGACCTTAAAATAGGGAGATTATCCTGGATTATCCAGTTGGACCCAATTTAATCACAAGTGTTCTTAAAAATTGAAGCAGGAAGCAGAAGAAAATCAGGGTCTGAGCAATGCAGACAAGAAAGACTTGACCAGCCATTACTGGCTTTGAAGATGGAAGGAGGCCATGAGCCAAGAAATGCAAGCAGCCTCTAGAAGGTGGAAATGTCAAGAAAACAGATTCTCTCCTACAGCCTCCGGAAGGAGCACAGCCTAGTCAACACCTTGATTTCAACACCTTGAGACCTGTTGTGATGGCTAATTTATGTGTCAACTTAGTTATGTTATGGTGCCCCGTTGTTTGATCAAACACTGGCTTAGATGATGCTGTGGAGATATTTCATCGATGGGATTAGCATCTATAATCAGTTGACTTTAAATAAAGGAGATAGCCCTCAATAATGTGGGTGGGCCTCAACCAATTAATTGGAGAACTTAAATGCAAATAATTGAGGGTTCCTGAATAAGAAGGAGTTTTGCTTCAAGATTTTACCCTCCATTTCTTCCTAAGTTTTCAGCATAAGGAATTTGGACTCAAGACTTCAATATCACTCTTAACAGAATTTCCAGGCTCCAGTCTACCCTACAAAATTCATATTTGCCCACAATTGAGTGAGTCAATTCCTTATAATAAATTTCTTAATATATGTATACATATATCCTGTTGGTTCCATTTTTCTGGACAACCTTGACTGATAACATCTATTTTGGACTCTTGGCCTCAGAACTGTAAGATAATAAATTTGTGTTGTTTTAAGCCATCAAGTTAGTGGTCATTTGTTAGAGTAGTAATAGGAAACTAATATACCTGGTAAGATATGATAGAGGCCTAGTTTAGGCTGGAGGTAGTCATGTGGAGAGAAGTAGATATATTTAAGAGATAGATCAGTATGCTGCAAATTTTTATTAGAATTGGTTCCAGTTTTAAATGGAGATCATTTCCTATTGGCATCATATCCTGAAATAAATGCTGCAGGAGGGTTAAGTCTGGGAGATGAAGGCTATGAGTTCAGTGGTACTATTGTGGCATCTCTATTGTGAGACCAAATAGAGGTGTCCACTATGCAACTGAAAATCAGAAGAAATACATAGTCAGGAAATGTGGATTTTGGAGCTGAAGGAGGATAGGTAGTAAATGAGACCATGGGGGCAGATGAAATTTATTAGGGCATGTGTGTGAAATGAGAAAAAGAGTCCACGAGGAGTTCTGAAGAACTCAAACATTTAAGATCCAAGTAAAGAAGGAGATGCTGAGAAAGGAGACTGAGAAAAGTGACCTGAGAGGGAGAAGAAGCAAAAGGAACTGAAAATCGTCTCTTAGAAGGAGCAAGCCAAGCCTTAGAGTCTTGGGCAAGAGCAGTTTTGATAAAGTGGTGGGATTAGAAATGCAGACGATTGAGGAATGAGTTGGAGATGAGATGGTGAAGGGTAGACCAGTGTCCCAAGGATAATATGAATGATAAACAGATTTTTGGTAGTCCTCTTTAATTAAAGAGAAGAAATGAAGAGAAGGGCTGGTGTTTCCAGGCAGCAGAAACGATGCTAGCCATTTTTTGGAGTAAATAACAAGAATGGTGTGTGCATGAGGCCATGAGAAGGGAACAGGTTAGAACAATGGCTGTCAGGGGCCAGGAGATGGGTTTAAAGGAAGAAGTGTGAATGTCCCTGAATACTACAAATCTAATCCACATCATCCAAAATAAGTCTCCACTATGTCATTATCTCTCACACACCTAGGAGTGTGCTAATAACTTACTGATTTACTTAAATGCAACACTATTGTTAATAACCTGTCTGCCAGCTCAGTACATTATTAGCTAGGATTCTGGGCTTTGCTTTACACATCTGTTTGCTTTCTACTCTTAAGGATTGTAGAAAGCACAACCCCCAGGCTTCTTTCTCTTGGGTCAGAGGAGAAACAGCTCTAAGCTAACATAGAAACAGACATTAGCATATGAAAAATCCTATATTGGTTTATATCCAATTAAAGATGAATACCAAAAACCTGCTTAGCACTTATATAAAAGTCTATTGGCAGAAAAACTTTGCATTACAATTTTTTTTCCTACACAATAGCATGATGTATGTGATTTTTTTAAAAAGATTTATTTATTTATTTTACTTTTATCCATTTTTAACCCCCCCACCCCATTTTTGTGACTATTTGCTGGGCAATTCCCTGTCTGTTTCCTGCCCTCTCTTCTCATCCTTCTCCTCCTGTCGTCACTGGTATTTGATCCTGGGAAACTCCAATGTGGGAGAGACGTGCTCTGCCTCCTGCGCCAACTTAGTTCCTGGTTTTTCAGCATGTGTCGTCTTGGCTCTCCCGTTGTGTCACTCTCTCGTTACATCATCATCTTGCTGTGTGGCTTGGTGGGGCCTGGCACACCCGCACGTGGGGCCTGGGAGCTCACCTGTTCACGGGGCCTGACGGCGCACCCGCTCATGGGGCCTGGCAGCCCGCACACCTTCTACATTTTTCTTTATTTTACTGGGAGGCCCAGGTCACTCCAGATGGGAGACAGATGCCCGACCATTTGAGCCACATCCGCCCCCCCGATGTATGTGATTTAATGTAACAGGCACCACTGAAGATAGCAACATTCATTTAACTATAAGGCCAAGAGTTGGCTGATTTGAGCCATTGGGAAAGGTATTCAGAGGAGCTGCCACCAATTCCACAGTTTGGAAGCCTCCCCCCCAACCCCCCACCCCCCCACCCTCCAAATTAATCCTTACTCTACTTTCATTCAACAGGCAGCACTACCTAAATATTGTTCATCTGCTGGAGCTAAATACTCAACGAAAGCCACAGGTAAAATTGCAACCAGGAGAAATATAGAATTGAAACAAGATACACATCTGTCTGGATTATATTTTTACTTTTCTCAGCCACGCTGCCCAATTGATAATTGGTTCATTGTTCATGACTGCTGAGTGGTAGAGATTGGGTGAGATGGCTGTGACCTTGGAATCAAGAGAGTAAGGACAGCACTGTTGATTTCACTCCCCTTCAATAAATCATATCTGAAATCTAAAAAATAAGAAATTTCTGCCAGAATTAAGTCCAGAGTTATTTTCTTGTGTGTGTGACCAAAACTACCGCCCTAAGTTATAGGCTCAAAGAGGCCAACGGTGTCACTGCAAAGGTTAAATCCCAACCAAGATTTAACCTGAAAGCTGGCTTATCTAAAAAGATTCCATAATCAATGTAAGTTCATTTATGTTAACACCCTAGCTGGGCTCCTGGTCTTCACTCTAGGCCCCTGTAAGCCATTCTCCACCCAGCAGATAGGACACCTTTTTATAAATATAAATCTGATCATGCCTCTCTCCTGCCTAAAAAGGCTAATGGCATCCTGCTGCTCTTGGAATGAAGCCCCTGTATCTTGTTGTGGCCTAGATTGTCTGCCACCTGACCCAACTGTAACTCCTTTTTCTCTCCCCCTTGCTCACTAAGACTCAGCCACATTGGCTCCCTTTCAGCAATTCAAACAAGCCAACTCTTTTCTTGGCTCAGGGCCTTTGTACCTGCCTTTCTGTCTGCCTGGAAGGTTTTTCCTCCAGCTGTTTGCATCCTGAGTTTCAGCTCAGTAATATCACTTCCTCTGAGAGGCCTCTCCTATCCACCCTCTTGAAAGTGGTCTTCCTCTCTAGCTCATCCCTACTTCTTAAAAAGAACTTGTTATAACCTGACATGGTCTTGTCTACTTATTTGCCTTTGTGGCAGTTTGATATTATTGATGAATTCCAAAAAGAAATATTGATTATTTTGTAAACTGGTCTGTTCCTTTGAGCGTGATACACTTTGATTGTATTAAATTCAGAGGTTTCACTTTTACTTGATTAAATTAAGATGAGGGCTTTGATTCAGCCATGTCAGTAGGACGCTGAGTCCCTACTCCCTTGGTGGGCGGACACTCACACAGAAAATGACACAACAGAGGAGAAAGCTTAGAGTTTTGATGCCGGAGCCCCAGGGAGAGAGTTGAGCCATTCTTCTGATAACTTACAGCTGGCCTTGTGGAGAGAGCAGAGCAGCTGAGCCTGGAAAGAGATGAGCCCTGGGAAGAGAGACGAGCCTTATGCCAGGCTTCAGCTGAGATTGGAAGCAGCTGGGACCATGGAGCCTTAAGAGGAAGAAGGCTGAACCCTCGCAGAGGGCAGCCATCTTGCTCCAACATGTGGCAACAGACTTTAGTGAGGGAAGTAACTTACTCTTTATAGCTTTGTGACAGTAAGTTTCTTCCCCAAATATATACCCTTTATAAAAGCCAACAGAGTTCTGGTACTTTGCATCAGCACCCCTTTGGCTGACTAATACAGTCTTCTTGGTAATTGCCTATCTCCATTATTAAAGTAAGGGCCAAAGAACTTTTCCATGTCATTCACCACTGTATACTTAGGTACTATTGCAACACCTGGTTTTGGAGAAGTCAAGGATACACTCAGTGGCTGTCTCCTATTTCTCACTTATCCTCCTTCTTTTCTTCTTTTACTTTTGTTGTTGTTGTTGTTGTTGTGTGTGTGTAAATGCAGGTATTTGTTATGTTACTCTCTTGCTTGTTTGTGTGCTGGTGTTTGTTATATTTCCAGTTGTTTGGTCACATGCAGGTATTTGTTATGTTTCCATGTGTGCTTGCATGTATCTGTTTATTAGGGACCACAGGCAGCCAGGGTATATGATGTTAAATCTTAATCAGTCCCAGCTGCTTGCCAAGGCAAAAGTTGCTCGTTGGCAGGGTCCCCACCCCTGGAGTGTATAAAAGCACAGCACTGTCAGTGCAGGTGTCCCTCATCTCCAATGCAAAGAGAGGTGTGTGGAGCTGCCCAGAAGTTGGCCTCCCTGAGGGACCAGCCTCAATTGGTCCCCCATCCTGACACAAAGAGAATCCTGCAGAGCTCCCATTCACTGATCCTCAACTGAGCAGGTGGCCTTCCTGGGTGATCTGCCAAAGTGGGATCTTTTCTCCTGCTTTTTGCGGCCCTTTGTACTGTGCAAGCAATATAACAGTCACTTGCTGAAAGCCTCTGTTGTGCCTGAGCCTGTGTTCCCAGGACACACTGCATAGCACAGTGTATGTGTTAAATAAATATTTGAGGAATGAATGGATGAGTCCTTTGTCTAAAATTTGTTTTATGGCTTCAGACTACAGCTCTGTTGATAATCATTTTCTCTCACCACCCCTGTCGTCCATCTTCATTTCTTAGCATCAGAAAGCTATTCTCCACAAAGATTTTCTACATGACAGCTGGCAATTTTTCAGCAGTTACACAATGATTTCTGGTTTTCCCTTACTCTTGTGGAAAACTTGAGGAATTAGTTGGAGATTAGAAACGGTGAAAAGTGGACCAGAAATTGGGCAGGATAGCTGAGAAAAGTAAAAATGCAATCCAGACATATGTGTACCTTGCTTCAATTCTTTATTTCTCCCAGTTGCAATTTTTCCCTGTGGCTTTCATTGAGTATTTAGCTCCAGCAGGTGAACAATATTTTTAGGCAGTGCTGCCTATTGAATGAAATTAGAGTAAGGATTAATTTGGGGGTGCTTCCAAACTGTAGAAATGGTGGCAGAATGCCAGCTCCTCTACTCTACTATATTGCCCTAAGCCAAATGTCAGTATTTCTTACAGCTTTTCTTCTGTCCATTTTGCTAGTGGTGAACCTCCATCTTTTCTTTAATAGTGAGAGTTGAGGTAACTTGTTGTCATCCTTTCCAGTCAAAGCCAGTTTCCAGTAAACAGGTTTCTAAGGTTATCTAAATGATGAGCTGCACATTATTGTGCTGTAAATCTCAGCCTTTCTTCTAAAAGGTAGTTATGGCCTGGAGGTGAGACTCAAGAGGCCAGACCACAGGGTCACCTGTGCTCTGAAGGATTCCACCGGGTCTGGAGCTTAAAACTGCCTTGCTGCTCTTTTATGAAATCAGTCTCCCAAAATATTCACTCAGTTTTCTATTTTAAAAAGCCAAATTCAGTGACAGCTTCCAGGTTTTGTACTCCATAATATCTATCTTAGAGGGTATTCTATATATGAAGAAACATAAGTCTGAAAACACTGGAACCCATTTCTTTTGCCTCCCAGACCAGAGATCCTTCCTGCTGTTGTGAACATTCTACATTGCAGACAAATGTCATTGGCAGTGTTGGGGGCAAAAGTCCACTGTGAAATGCCACCTGAGCAACAGCTCTAGAGCTCCAAGGTAGATTCCTGACTTTAATTCGTGATTCTCAGTGTCAAATTTAGATTCAACCAGGCATGTGTTAAAAACAGAGAAGCTGTATTAAGAATAAAATACAGGGGAGCAGATGTAGCTAAGGGGTTGAGCACCTGCTTTGCATGTACAAGGTCCTGGATTCAATCCTCGGTATCTCCTAAAATTATTTTTATAAAAATAAAAATAATAAAATATGTTCTAACCTCAGGAATAAAGAAAATAAAATTAAATTTATAAATAGATAATCTACCAGGCAATCCTTGATTTCAGATTACTCTATTGTTTCAATGTTCTAATTTTTGGTCTTGTAACCTCCTTTCTTCTTTATGTACATTTATTTGTTTAATTATGTCATCCAGACATATTAATTTAAATGTCAACTATATCCTGATGATTCCCAAATATGTATCTCGAGTCCAGATATCTGCTCTGAACTCTAGACCTAAATATCTAACTATTTGGGTGACATCACCACTTGGAATGTCTAAAAGACAATTCACACTTAATATACCCAAAACAGAATTCTTTATTTCACCAAAGACAAATCTGTTCTCCCCCAGTTCACTCTACTTCTAAGACCATAATGTGCTCCCGAAATCTATGACAACAACTAGTGAAATCTAATTTCTTCTGCTATCTCTACACAAATTATTCTTCAGTCATTGTTTGATAAATCCAGAAAGGCTCCTAAAGAAGGTAGGAAATTTATCTTTGGATAGTCTTATTCTTTGACCAGGAATAGAAATTATCAAACTTCTTTAAGAAAATAAATAATTTAAATTTTCCATAGAGTAATTTTTTAATGTACACAAGTAAATGCATTCCTTCTAGAGAAGGATGGAGAAGGAAGTAAAAAGCACCCACCCCATGAACCCTTGACTCAGGGAAAATTGCTGTTAATAATTTGGACACATCCTACCAGTATGTGTACATATACATGTATTTTTAATATTTTATAGTATATCCTCCCAGGTTGTACACGTGCATATGCATGTGCAAGTTTATATATCTTTTTTACCAAAATGTGATCAGGTGATACACACTAATCTATAAATTTCTTTTTGCATTTAATAATGTATCATAAACATCTTCAGGTCAAAAAAATATTTAAAATTGTATAATAATCCATTCTATGGATTCTATGTTTTAGTCTACAAGTACTCTACCACTGAATATTTTATTTCACTTTTTTTTTGCTATTATAAATGGCAGCATGATAAAGATCTTTGTACATTCATTTTTATTCTATGTCTGATTATACACTTAGAACATATTCTTAGAAGAAAGTTACATGTCAAAAGTTATCATGTTTTTAAGATTTTAAAAATAAAATTGTAAAACTGCTCTGTAGAAGAGTAAGAACAATGGAATTTTAATAATTCAACTCCACCAATACTTGCTGATTCAAAATGCCTTAGTTGAGAATAGAATTTTTTTGGAAGTAATTTAGTACATTAAGAATGTACCAAAAATGGTATGTGTTGATATTCTTTGCTTTGTCTAATTACATTAACTGAATTGGGTTGTGATTTCCTAAAGTAAAGTCTATAGAATGCTTGTCATGAACACCTGCAACGTGCAACCATAGCTTTTAAAAGAATTCTATTATGTACTTCAAATTTGAGCACCCTTTTATAAAAATTTCAGCAAGCTGTGTGTCCAGGAAAAATGCTTTGAAATCTATAGTTTGCTAGCTGTAAAATCCCCTTTCTATTTCAAGAGAATCCTACTTCCTCTCATGTGAGAAACTATTTCAATTTATGGAAAATCAATCTTTTCACCCTTCTTATACCCCTGACAGCCAACACACAAACTAACGACTGCTCCTGAAAATTCCTTCCACAATGTTTCTATATAGTTCTAGTTCCATTCTAAGTGTTACTCTAAGAAAGTCAACACAACTAATAGAAATGCTCTTACAGGCAGTTTGAAACACGTTGCCCAGGAACTTTGGAAAAGAATTGATACATTTGTTAATGAGTCCCAAGTCCGGGCCAGCAGTGAGTCTCAAGTCCAGGATTCATGGTGTGACGCTGGAAAGGTCCAAATTGCTTTACCTATTTGGATCTCAGAATCCTCATTTACAGAAGAAAGAGTTGGATGATAATCCCTAATGAAACTTCCGGCTCTAAACTTGAGCAACTCCAGGAGTAACAGTAAGTTTGGTGTATCATTACCACACAGGAAATTTCCCTGGAGGGATGTATGCTGGATGAGAGATATAGAAAAAGCTGAGCTAAATTGTATAGATGGGCCCTAGAATTGATGGAAAAAGCACTCTCCCTTGTGATGTCTAGACAAACGGTCCAAAACTAATTGATTTGAAAATGCCTAAGCCCCTCCAATATTGTGGTCAGTCTCAGGCTGGAGTCTTTCATTCAAGTGGAATTGAAATTCTTATATTTTAGGTTCTTTGACTAAGGTTCAGATATCTTTTTCCCAGATATTCCTAACCTAAGAACATGGACAAAACAGTGATTTCTTAAAAACACTCTTTTCCCCTAGAAAAGTACCCTGAAACCAAAAAAGTCCTGATTTTACAAAAATCTGTGCAGAGTATTTTCTATTGATTGTAATAATGCCTTTCTACCACAAATGGATACACGGCATCGATTTAAGCAATAAGAAAAATGAACAGGAAATTTTCTTGTGAAAAAAGAGTACATTTTTTATTTTGGTGATCTAGTCATAGTCTATAGAAATCTCTGTTATATATCATGTACTTAACTTATTGTGTTATATCCAACTCTTATGATAAAACCTACAGTTATAAAATAGACTAATATTTTAATATACTAATGAATACAATATAGAAAGGTAGTAACAACTGTTTTCCACAATTGCCAACATGAGAGTAGGATTGCTTAGAGCCTGTCCATGATCTATAAAATCTGATCAAGAAATAGAGTGGGCTTTGTAACAATTTTCATGAAATTGATGCTCTGAATATCTTTAAGAATTAGACAGAAAACTATATGAAATTTGCCAGGTGCAATACCATCTGGAAATGGAAATATTTAAATATGAGTATGTTTTTATAACCAAAGATGCTATGTGAGATGAAATTTAAATATAAATAAGGCAACTAGATTTGTTCCTAAAGCTCAGATTCTCAGGCCCCCTTGCCTGCAAGTCAGAGGCAAACAAATGGCATAACCTCCACTTTTCTGATTGACTAAAAGATGTGTCTCTCTCCACCTCTACACTGCTTGCCAGGCGCTCAAGAGGGAATAAAGAATAACTGGGCAAATGAAACAAAAGCTGTTTTATTTTTACACATTTCACCACTAACAGATTCCAAAATGATACTTCTTTTTTCAAAGAATGGTTTAAAAGGAAATAAGATCCCATCAAAAAACATTTTTAGTACATGATTCTCCTCTATATTACCTTTCACCAGCTTATTATCTTGCCCTCACCCCCCAACCCCCTCAAATATACACCCAAAATCGAAACCACTGGCGTCTTTGCACAAAAAGGAAAATGTGCATGCTACACAGATGTATGGCAGCCCTTGGGATTTGAATCATCCAAACAATATGAGTTAATTACATCAACTGTTGTAACCTAATTCCTTTAAAAGGGATGTCTGGCTGTGAAGAATCCTGAATGGATATTTAAATCTTTCCTCCCCCCTCTGCCCCCATCCCCCAGAAGGTTTGAAATTAGGAAGATATTTTTACCTAAGGAAAGCAGTTTATCATTTTTGTGCTCTTTTCTCATTTTTATTTTTCTTTATTATTTTCAAAAGGTGGACCTTTCATAGAACCTCCTAATAGTGCAAGAAACATTCCTTAAAAAGAAGGGGAAAGATGATAGTTAGCTATAAGACACAGTAAATCAGGTTGTGAAAATAACTATTAAAATAAGCATTACCATAAAAATCTTAGGATGTCTTCCACGAGGCAAAGTCAGTTCTATAAAGATATTTCTTCTATTTTCTCAAAAAAAAGTTGGTGATCTCAATGGTTTCCCAAGTTATTTTACACTGGCTGAGCCCAAGGGTTGCTATCAACCCCTTGAATCTCTTTTCTGTTGCACAGATGGTGGGGGTGATTGATTTGAAAACAATTTCTTGCATGGCCACCCCTCCAAAAACACCCAAAACAAAATTCATTCCACATTGAGAAATATCTCCAAAGTTAGAGGAATTTATGATACTACCAGCGTTTTTTTGTGTGGAGTCAAGCCATCCTAAATATTGCCTAAAACATTTTAGTTTGCCTAGCTGTGACTGGGATGGAAAATTATAGCAATGGCCTGGACACTGAACAAAGAAAACAGCATCATTAACCTATGGAATTCTGTAATTCCATGCCCTAAAACAAACGCATCTTTATGGCACTCAAAATGGAAATCTGCCATGTTGGCAAAGGAATTGGTGAGAGTGAACATAAGCATAAGCACATATCTAGTAAAGATAACTATGGGGACACATTTGTTTTTCAATTCCAATTATGGTATATGGTTAAATCATAAGCATGACTTGGAAAATTCAATTAAAGCTGACAGTGCATGCTTAACTTATGTGCTTGTAATTAAAAGGGCAGAGTTTAGTGAGCTGAAGGAAAAAATGCTAGGTTTAATGTAGTATTGCATGTTTATAATATTCTAATAATACTGATAATTTTCAAAGTATTTTTCCTTTAAAAAGTCCTAGCTAGTGAGTGGAAGAAAAGGACAGGTGGAGTGTTTTATATGAAAGTGTCATGCATTCAGGAAGAATTTATCAATAAAGCAAGGTAACTGATGGTACGTAGGAGTTATGAAACCGTATGTATCATTCAAGCAAAATGACTGGGTAATGGCCAAGGACTAAAGTGAACCCAAATAGCCTCATGGGCTAAATAGCCTCATGCATTTATGCTGAGGGCCTATCAGGGGCATCACCTCTGAGGAGATCTGGGTGTCTGGTATTTCACAGAACGTCAAGTCATACTGCTGAGTCAGCCACCACATTCCGTAGGCAAAGCAAAGCTGGGATCACTTGGGAAACCTAAGTGATGGTTTGGTGTGGAGGCCCAGGCCCCCCTAAGTCCTCAGCACGTAGTCACCTGTGTGACCTAGACGTAAGTTAAAGGCTAACAACGCCCCGCAAGGGGAGAGAGGGTATAGATGGTTATCGTAAACTGTAATCTTCCCAAAGCAGTAAATGCCCTTCCTATGCGGATAGTGAAAACATCACCAGACCCCACCCTGTTCTCTTATCCTATGAAATATCCTTGTTCTGAAACCCCTTATATATCAACCCTCATTTTCTCATCTCTTTGGGGAGTGCTAACTTCATTCATTCTTTGACCGGCTGCCATCAAAGGATCTCTCCTGTTTGCAGTTCCAATAAAGCTCATGTCTGATTTTCTGCCAGATGTGTTTTTGGTCTTGTGGCTGCACCAACTGGTGCCCTTCAGGAGTTGGGTTGTAACATTTGGTGATGCCAGTTTTAGAGTTCTGTGCAAATATAATAACTGGCCCTCACAATCATTCAAATGAAGTAGCTATCTCAGTGTCTGTTTTACCCTAATCTGAGGTGGTGGGTATGTTAGCACAGTTTTGTTTATAAATATAATACAACCCAAACTAAGCTTAATTAAGCAAAATAAAAAAAGTTTCTCAGCTCATGTAACTGGGATAAAAAGGGGTAGAGCTGGATGTAGGCAAAATGATCTGCAGAGATTCTCTCAGCATCTCAACTCCAGTGATCTTTGCTTGCCTTTGTTATGCATGTGGGCTCGCTAGGCCTGGGAGACGGGACAACCACTGATAGAAGCAGTCTCAAAACTGCCTGATTTAGCATTAGCTTCCCTTGGTTTAGCTTAAAGGGAGAGAGGTACATTTTAGAATTAGCTTTTCCTAAGTTAGCATAGCTTCTTCTCCCCAACTATATAAAGCAAGAAAGATATACTTCTCTCAAGAAAGCAGTGTTGGCAGATCAAAATAACAGGTCCTCTACTATAAGCTACATATTTGAACCTTCAGACACGCCTTCAGGGAACTAATATAAAGCACAGGTTCAGCATGGTAATGTCAATATTCCTTCAGAAGAGATCCACCTCCCACACATGCATATGCACTCACCGTATTGGAAAACCCTTTTTATAATTTGGTAAGCCAAAGTAAACTATGGATCTCAAACAGATTCCTCTTTCCTGTTACTCCAACCTCTAAACTTCAGTTGTTGAGAAGGGAAAGGTGATCAGCAACCCTGTCATCACCCTAATTGTCCCATAATAAGCTTTGATATTTCGGGGAAATGTAGAGTTCTAAAATTCAACAACAGTGAGAGTAATGCTTGTCTATTGTTAATTAAAAAGAAGAGTAAAAATATCATACCTAGAAGTCAACCATAGAAATTGGAATTCAAACCTTAGAAATTAAAGGGTAAAGTCTACGATCAAATAATTTTAAACGTGATCAAGAATGTTACAGTACGACAGGTCTCAACAGTGCTGCTCCACACCTTCAGAAACTTTCCTGTGGGGCTGAAATTTTTCATGCTTTTTCTTAGCCCAGAGATAACCACTAGAAGCTTTAGCAAAACCTACAAAACCATTTTTTTTTCAGGGATCTATGAACTTCACAGGCTCAAAAGCTAGTTCAGAGAAGGATTCAGATTTGGACTGTTTAATTTGAAGACCATCCAATTCGACTAAATGCAGTCAGTTTGGCTTAGAAATATCATAAGAAAATTTGTTTTCAGGAAATTGCTGTCTAGCTCAATTCTGTGGAAAATACCCTAAGAATCTCAAATCATGGCATACTGCAATTCCTCCTTTCAAACACACCAGCTGATTCACTGAAAGAAATATTCAAAATTAGGTTTCTCTTCATTGAGTAGTTGTATGTCCTTGCCATACCTTCCCATTAAGTAGATAAGTCAATATTAAAGTTTATTAGCAGATTTTGTAGAAGAATATGCAATTCGACCAGATCTCATTAAAGGCTCTTGAATGGATCAAATGTAAAAACAGAAATAAAAGAGCAATTTTATAGGGATCCAATGAATGCAAAAAAAAAGAGCAATTCTATAAAAAGTAGCAAAGGTTTATTTTGCATGTAGGGTACAATTAGTTCTAAAAATGAAATGACCTCCAAATACCACATTGAGGAATTTATATCTTATTCTTGGGTAATAAATAAGGCTTCTTCCTTCTTTCCAGGAAGGAAGAAGGAGACATCAATGTCTTTACAGGGAATTTAGGACATATATATATATGTACACACACATATATTATAACATTTATTGATAGATAGGTAGGTAGTTATTGATTAAAATACCTTCACCAAATTTAGCTATGATACCCTATATAGCTATTGTGAGAAAGAGGAAACATTTTCAGTGGGAATTTGGAAAGAACTGAACTGATATTCCTAATCCTGGGATTTAGAATGAGGTATAGTGGAAAGTTTCCCTCCCTGAGTTAAGGGAATCCTGGAATTAAATTTCAGTTATACCCCATATAAGCCAAACATCCTCAGCAAGTTATTTAAACTCTCTGAACATTAGCATCCTCACCTGCAAAACAGGGATAACAACTAAATGATAGTGTTGCCTCAAAGATTGTATAAAGTAATGTGTTTATAGAGTTAGAATGTTTTCAACAAATTATTATTTTAGAATCTTAGAATTGGCAGAGAACCTTTGGTTCATTTAGTTCAACTTTTGGCCCAATGTAGGAATGGTCCATGTAAATATTTCTTGACAGATGATCCTTCAAACACCAGTGAAGGAGAGCTCAGTATCTCCCTTATAGCCATTCCATTCTTTAAAATAAATATTTCCCTCATAATAAACCTAAACCCACCTCTTCATAATCTGTATCCATTAGTCCTAGTTCAACTCTCTAACATTAAATATATAGCATATTTAATCCCATACCTTTATAATAGATCTTAAAATAGTTGAATACTATAAAATTGAAGAAATCATTATAGCATTAACTCTCCAAAAGAAAGTCTTTTCTTACTGAAACTAAATATTTTTAACACCTGTAACTATTTTTTTCCAGACCCTTGGACATCATTTTTGCTCTTCCTCTAGATGTGCTCCAGTGATAAATATAATTTAATTTTGTAATTTCATGTTTTCCCTGCAAGAGCTTAACTGTTCCATAAAATTTTTTTCTGGGTTCTGTGATTGTACTTAAAATTTTAACCTCCATACTTAATTTAACAGTCTAAAGTTAATGTTTTTATCTACCTCCCAAACAACAATAAGTGCTAGTCATTGTGTTAAATGCACATTTACCAGCTTCTGTTTTCACCATTCATTTTGCATGTCAGACCCTTCTTGCATGTCCATCTCCTCTTCTAAATACATCCTTTAGAAATTCACTTAGAGAGGTTCTGTTGATAATATAGTCCCTCAGTTTTTATTTTTCTGAATATGTTCTTGCAAGATAGCTTTTAAGATATTCAGTTGACAAATATTTTCTCTCAGCACTTGAAAATATTATTCCACTAGCTACTGCCTTCCATTGTAGCAAATGGAAAGTTAACTGTGTCTAATTAGACCATTTTTAAAACCTTCTCTTGCCTCTGGTGTTCCCCAGTTGGACTTTGATGTATCAAGGTATGGATTTCACTTTATTCTGTTTGGGATATATTGGGATTTCTAAATCTAATAAAATGATTAGTGCCTTTAATCAATTCTGAAAAATTCTCAACCATTGTATCTTCATATATTGTATATCTCTCAGTTTTCTATTAGTTCTTTCTAGTGCTCTGATAAACTTTTTTATTCTCCTCTATCTTTTAACGTTTCTTTCAGATGTTACATAATTTTGCCTTTTTTTAATACTCTGGGTAATTACTTCAACTCTTTATTCCAATTTACTAATTTTCTCTAATTATACCTAATATGCTGTTTATACTTTCATTGAGTTTTTAATTTCAATTATATATATACATGTTTTCATTTCTAAAGTTTCCATTTCATTCTTTTTTTTCTAATTTTTTGCTTATGTTTTACATATCCTCTTTCATTTCTTTAAGTATGTTAAATGTGTATGCAGAATATTAAAAATATATTGTGTACCATAGTGGTTAGGAACATGAACTCTGAAGTCAGACTACCCAGGTAAAAATCCCAACTTGATAACTGAAGTTTTATGGGTCTGGTTCTGCATTTTGACTTTTCTGCTGGTTCTCACTTAGAGGGCCTTACTTGTGATTTCTAAGTGTGATCACCTATTCATTGAGAATTTATTTATTGAATTTCTATGAGGCTTTAGTAGAGGGTAGGTTCCTCCAGAGAAAGTATTCTTTTGCCTCTGCCTAGTGATTAAAGGTGCTACCAATTTTGGGCCATGTTAACATAATTTTTCATATCATGGTTTTTCTGATCACATAGGTTATTTGGCTTTGATAACTAAAGCCAAGGGGAGGTAAGCCATTGGTTATGAATCATCAGAGAGAATGTTTTCCCTACTGCCAAATTTGTCTTGGTATCTTCCTTTGTAGAAGAGAATTTTAAGTTCACTCTTTCAGTGAGGGTATAGTCCATTTCATTTTTGGCCTCAGCGTATTTTCCTCACTCACTTGATAGCTTACCCATTCATTTAAGTTTGTGTTTTTAATTTAAAATGGGCAGGGAGGGATCGGTGGAGATTTTCATTTTATCTGGTCCAGCCTATTTTTAGAACTGGAAGATATTTTAAATTATCTTCCACTATATCAGCTTTCTGTACAAATTTGCAATATTTATTAATGTCTTCCTCAATGCAGGGGCAAAAACTGTCAAGGCCTCTTTCCTATTCCAGTGAAGGCCAATATCTCTACCTGTCCATTAGATCCTATTCCCATTCATCTACCAAGAATCCTCCAAAAATTATCCCCTCAACATTCTATGTTCTGTATCAATTTTTTTTCTCTTCTACTCAATCATTCCCATAGCATATCAATAGGCTATTATTTTGGGCATTATTAAAAAAAAAAAATCTCTTATGACCTTATATCCCATTTCTCCCTCCTTTCCTTTATAGCATAACTCTGTGAACATATTGTCTATATCTATATCCCCAAACTATTTGCTTTCATTTTATCTTAAACTATTTCAGTAAGGTTCTGCCCTCATCATTCCAATGAAGCTGTTTTTATGAAGACTATCAATAACTTCCACTTTGCTAAATCTTAATTTTACTTGTCTTATCAGCTACATTGACAAACATGATCACTTGTCTTTGCACACTGGTTTTCTCTACCTCCCTCCTTGCTTTTTATCAGTCTTCTTTGCTGATTTTTCTGCATTTCCCTAAATTCTAATATACAAGGTAATATAAATCAGTGATTTCGATGTTGATCCTTGACAAAATCATAAAACAGATTAATGTTATTACTTCTGCATAGTTATCAATTTATCAAGAACAAGTTTTTTTCTAAGCTAACCTGATCTCCTTTATTGCTAGATGTGTTTGATATGTAGGTCAGATATGGCATTCATAGACATAATTAATTATATATTTTAACCAAGTTTTCAGATGCTATCAGACCGATGCTTTTGCAGAAGCCATGATAAAGTGTCTAGGAAGTTGAACAACCTGATGCAATGAATATCGATTAAAGGATCCAAATATTATATATCATTTTACAAATATTTGTATGTATTGTGAAAAATTTGATTTTTACCCACAATAAAAAATAAATAAATAAATAAATAATTCAAAAAGAAAAAAAAAAAAAGAAATTCATCAATGATTTGTGAATTGTAAGTTCATTCATTTTACTGCAGAACAATATTCCATTGAATACAGTATAATGTTTATCCATTGACCTGTTTTGAATTTTGTGCTATGAATAAAACTGCTGTGATGGTTAAAAAAAAAAAAAAAGCATCCAAATAAAAAACAGGTGTGGCCTTTAGTACCATTCCATAGAGTTATTCCCTTTCTCCCAATTGTTTTATATATTAATTGACTGATTAATTAAGCAAATATTTATTGAGTGCCTATATTACCAGGCACCATTCTAGGCAGTGGGTATACAGATGTGAACCAAAAATTGAAAAATTCCTGACTTCATAAAATTTATGTTACAGTGGGAGAGGTAGATAATGAGCAAGTAAGAAAATATATCATATGCTACATAATAATAAGGGCTAAGGAGAATAAAAGCAGGAAAGGGAATAATTATGGATAGGGTGGCCAGAGTAGGCCTTATTGTGAAGATACATATAAATAAAGACTTAAAGGAAGTAAGGAGAAAGCCTACTATTGCTTGCTCACAATTTCATTATAGCATCTAACACAGTGACTAGCACATACTGGTGTTCAATAATATTTTTGAATAAATGATCAAATAAATACATGTATGACAGCTGATTATCTGCAAAGACCTTCATCTTAGAAACCATAGCAGAATATAAGAGGTATTTCCTATAGAACAAAGTCATTTGACTTTGATTTTTCACTTGAATTTTTTTAAACAAATCAATTTTATTGACACATATTAATAAAGCATACAAGTCAACCAAAGTGTACAATCAATGGTATTTGGTATAATCACACAGTTGTGCATTCATCACTTCAATCATTATTAGAGCATTTTCATTATTTCAATAATAATCATAATAAACAAAAAATAGACAAACAAACAAACAAGAAAATTCCTCACCTCTCAATCTGTTTCCCCTGCTGTACATAGCTGCTATTTCTGGCTATTCTTGCACAATTATTTATTTGTTTATTAAGCAGCAGATGATATATCAAGAATTTCAAGACAACAATAGCAGAGCCTTCAGCCATGCCTGAGGCCTTTCCAAGCTCAGTGCCCCATGTGACAGCAGAGGTCACGTGCCCATCCTGGTGCTAGGCTAGTGGAGAGCAGCCTGCCAGGCTGACATCAGGACCAGAGCAAAGCCAGCACTTTTGCCTTGATGAATCTGCAGTGGGAAAGTCAGTACTGGCAGTGAGTGCAGGGCACTCTTACCCTTGGTCTCCGGTCGGTGGTGCTGGAGACTGTGGGCTGTCCTGAAGTGGTCTGGCAGCTTGGGGCAAAAGTCTTGTCTCTCAGCTAGCCACAACCCTGTGCCCTGGGAGAGATTTGGCTACAGGCTGGTGCACTCAGGTGTGAGTTAGCACTTTCTGTGGGATTTTATAGCTTACAAAGGCCTTCCTGTAAAGCTCTTGAAAGCTCACCCAGCCCAGTGACACACTGTAATGATGATGACATTGGGAATTCATTTCAGGCACAGGCTAAGCCCCGTATCAGCTCATTTGAGCCTTTGCAGCAACCACTCCTTCAATCAGTGCCACTTGGTTTAATTCAATTTTATGTGGTGGGTGAGAGGGGGTGGAATGCAGAGTGGCCTGCTATAATTTTCTTGAAATTCATTTTTTAATAGAGTTTTCATAGCCAAGTAACGCATGATGCCTTTATGCATTTATACACTCTCATTAAAAAATTTAAATGCTATAGATAAAGCAAAAGTGATCCTGGACCTCCCTAAGTCATTCAGTATGTAAAAAACTGGGGCTTTTTGGATGCATTTACATACCCAAACCTGCATATGTAGAAGTATATAATTTTGCAGTTAAAAAAAAAAATGAAAAGGATCCTACTGAATGTATTTTCCCCTCCCCCCCCAATTTTATTATGATAATCTGTAAACACACAGAAGTTGGAAGGATTGTACAGTGAACACCCATTTGCCTACCACCTAGATCCTTCAATTCTTAAGATTATGCTAAATTTGCTTTATCAGATATCTATCTATTCATCCATCCATCCATCCATCTCTCAGCCATCTTATTTTCTGATGCATTTCAAAGTAAGGTGCAGACACCAGTGCCCTTCACCTTTAAACAGTTAAGCATGTGAATCTTCAACTAGAGTTCAATGCACACACATGCATTTTAGGGTTAAGTTTGCATAACCGTGAAATGCACAAATCTATTGAATGTACTTTTCTACAACTGTTTTTTCCCCCCTTCTACCTAACATATAGAGAGTTTTCCCTTTCTTCTGGTGGTGGGGTCTGCCCTTCTTTTTTAACTGGGCACAACTTGTCTATTGAATGGATGTACTGCTGTTAACCACCCATCTCCTCTGGATGGACCTTTAAGGTTGTTTTAAATTTTTCACTAAAATGGAGTGACTGTCCTTGTTTGTGCTTCTTTGGGTTCTTGCCAATATTGATCTAGAATAGTTTCTCAGAAGTAGAATTGCTGGGTCAAAGAGTATGCACATTCTAGATGTTAACAGATCTATCCAAATTGTCCCCCCATTTCCCCAATAACTCCCACAAACACTGTAAAGGAACTCTCAGCTTCCCCCAGCTTTGCCAATACAGTTATGACCAGTCATTTCATCTGTAGCCAGTGTGATGGTTAAGGAATTCACCGGAAGTCAGTGTGGCTGGGAGAGAAGGGGCAAGTGGAATAAACTCCAGACGAGCCTGAAGAGGTGGAAGCGTGCTCTAGCCTGCACCAGGAGGACTGCAAACCAAGCCAAAGATACTGATCTGGGTCCTAACAGCAATGGGGCACGGTGGAAGAAATTTAAGCAGGAGAGGACGGTAACAACCTGATTTTGGCTTTTAAAAGATTATTCTGCTGCTTAATAAACAAATAAATAATTGTGCACTTGAACTTTTTGACTACTCAGAGCCACAGACTGAAGGAATCAATAATTTTCTGGTCACAATGGCTGCTCTTGGAGTGTCACCTGTTGATACTTTCCTTTATCTCAAAGATGGTTAGAAAACTGACCCCATATGCTGTGTTAAGGAGATGTGTTACCTAGGGGGTGAAGAGAGTTGTTAGGGATTGAATTTTGTCCCCTCAAAAGAAATTTTTAAGTCCTGTGAATGTTATCCTATTGGAAATAGGATCTTTGAAGGTATTATTAGTTAAAATGAGGTCAAGCTTGTTTAGGGTGGGCCCTTAATCCAATACGACTGATGTCTTTATAAGAAAAAGGAAACTTGGACACAGTTAGGAGAGAGAGAAGATTGCCACGAACCACCAGAATCGCAAGAGGCATGGAACAGATTCTTCCCTACAGACTTTGAAGGAAGCATGTCCCTGCCCATACCTTAATTTCAGACTTCCAGCTTCAAGAACTGTGAGAGAATAAATTTCTGTTGTTTTAAGCCACCCAGTTCGTGGTACTCTGTTATGCTGGCCCTAGGAAACTAAGAGAGGTGTGATATAGTTGGGAACATGATTCAATAGTAGTACTTTTATTTCTTTTGAGATTCTGTAGCTAAATACTATAGCAATTTGAGGTGGAGTCAGTCCTAAGTGTTTTTTTTTTTTTTTTGGCAGGCGGTGGGGAGGATGATGGGAGAGATCCTATTGACTCCACATATAAAATAGAAACAAGCTAACAGAGTCTTTTAAAATTGTAAAATAAATATCTCCAACAAGTTTCTGAATGTCCTTTAATTTTTTTTGTACATCTCTTTAATGTCTAGATTTAAAAAGACAGCTGAATTCTCACATCTGCTTCTGCATTCAATCTTTTGCAATATGTTGTTTTGGTTGATGTATATGAAGAAATTCCAGCCTCACACAGATTCACAGATGAAAGAGAGGAGTATTTTTATATAGTTTTCAGATGAGGATATTCTTCCTTGATACACACAAAAACATGATAAATGGTAGTTTCTTAAAGGATAGTTGCAACTTGGACCCTGAAACTATACTTATTTTATATTCTGTTTCATTTAAATCTAGTGTTCTATTGTGCTCTTTGAATGGATCTTCTACCCATGCATGATTTTGTAACATCATTCATTGATTATTTGAAAAACATTGGTTCACTGAGCTATGCTGAATTTCCTAATATTGACCCATCTTACTCTACAATATACAAAAAATCACATTATTAATATCACCACTAATCACATCAAAAAAGTCTTTAAGAATTAGAAAGCTATCAAGTTTATAATGATGGATACAAGTTTTCCAGAATTCTAATTTTTGCTTGAAATCTTAACTGTTAAATTGGCAGCAAATAATGTTTTCCTTGCAGTGATAGTTCCTTCTCATCCATTTTTATTTTTATTTTTTTGAAAATTCTGTATTCTACTTTTTGCCCCCCTGAGATGGCTCCCTCATCTGTTTGCTCCTTATTTCTGCTCATTGTTTTTGCTCATTGTCTGCTCGTTGTCTGTCTGTTTTGTTTGTTTTTCTTTAGGAGGCACTGGGAACTGAACCCAGGACCTCCCATGAGGGAGGCGGGCACTCAATTGCTTAGGCCACATCCGTTCCCTGCTCATTTGTTTTTGCTCATTGCCTGTTCATTGTTGTCCTTTAATAT
>JAQZBX010008982.1:33230-47091 GCA_029593785.1 Cabassous unicinctus | reverse complement strand
AAAAAAGAAAAGAAAAGAAAATGTGGAGGAAATTATACTCACACACACAATTGGTAGGAATAAATACAGATATAATCTTATAGGCGGGAAATCTAACAATATATATCAACATTTAAAATGTATGTACTCTTCCACCAAGAAATTTTACTTCTAAGAAATTATCCTAAAGAAATAAATCCAGTTCACCAAGATATAGATACAAGATTTATAAAATGAAAAACCAGAAAATGCCTAAATGTGCATCCAAAGGACATTTGTTAAATTAATTATGGTACTATATGGAGGTAGTTAAAAGACTATCAAAGACTTTTTTGTACTGTTGAGTAAAACGAATAGATTACTAGGCAGTATATATGGTTTGGTCATATTATTGCAAACAACAAAAATGGTATATTACAGTAGAAATTTAAAGGAAAATAATGGTTTAAACAAACAAGAAGTTAAAAATAGTAGTTGTGACTTCTGATTTCAGCTCTAACATATAAAGAGCTTAGAACTAAACACTTCCATCCTAACAACAAGAAAAAAAAAATTGAACAAATCGGGAAACAACAATTCTTCTTAGATTCACAAGAGAATTGAAGGGACAGGGGAAGCTGCTGCCCCCAAATCTGGATACAAAGAATCACAGATCATCTGGAGGAGAAGAAAAGGAAGAGAAGCTCTCAGCTGGAGCTAGTACAGGTAGGAATATTTAAATTGTAATTTATGAATTGCTGGAGGCTCAGTGGACTAGCTTGAGAATTAAAAACTTGGGGGTGGGGGAGTGTGAAGGATTGTTGGCTGGGAGAGCATGCTTTCTTTACTTTTATCTCCAGAAGCCCAACTCTTATCGTAATCATGGCTATTTCCAATAGAAGGAATCACCCGATCTGGCGCCACAAAGAAGAAACATGTCTCTCAGTGAGAAGGTGATTCATTGCAAGAAGATGCACAAACAAGGTTGTGGAATCTTCCCAAAACCAGTTCAAAATGAGAATGGGAACTAAGGTTTTAAAAGGAAAAGGAAAAGGGGGTACATGCAATTTCTCAATCCTGCATTGTCGCAAGCACTCAAACTTGTCCCTGGTTTCAGTGGCTAATAAACCACAGTTTAGATATTGTGCAGGTGTAAGGTCTTCATGACTCCTTTCTCAGCTGACCACTCAAGGATATCAAGCTTTTTGTCTCTGAGAAAAGTTACAGATTTCCTGGGTCATAAGGTACTCCTGACACCTTCCTATCTGGTTTTGCTCTGAGATGTTATCTTATTCCTATAAGCAAAACTGAAAAGGTCTGTTTAATATCCTTCAGGGAACTAAGTGCAAAGAGTAAACTTCTAAAATTAGATTAATAGAAAACCAGCTCAATTCGTTTTAGAATTTTCAGAGCAGTTTAAGTGAAGAAATTTTTAGTAAGCACATTTTTCCAGCTATCACACACCAGGTTTTCACTGTGAAGACCAGAGAAAACTCCTTTACTGCTTCCAACAGGGGGAGGGGGAAAGTGGCCATTTCAAAGTACTCCCTGAGAATTCTGTTTTCCTTAATAAAGGACTGCCCTCAAAATAAATTATTCTACCAGAGCCTAACCAACTCGAGTTTTACTAAACCCTAATGTCCTGGGATGGTGATGTCTACTCTGTTCCCAATTGAGAGGGGTCTTAGATCCCATGGGGCAGATGTGTGGAACTGTTTTGCTTGCAGTTGTAGATACTCCCTGTTTTTTGGGGTGGGTGTTGTCCATCATCAATGGATTAGTTTTAAGAATATGGTATTTTCTGGGATTCACAAAAAAACTTCACATGGTCACAAGGTTAAGCTGAGAAGCACTAGTGAAGGTCCCAGCCCAGAGACATAGACATACTAAAAGACTGACACCAAATTGTAGGATTATACCACCTACACGTTACACAATACCAACAGGGCTCCTGTATAGTAATAGGAGATTGCAAGAGAAAAAAAATGTAAGGCTCAGACCTTAAGAAGTAGTCTCTAGGGGAACCCAAAGACAAAGGCAGCAGAGCAAATTTAAACATGACATATACAACTACAACAAACAATAAAATACAGCTTTATTGCTAGCCAGATAGACAAAAAAATCTAAAGATAAACAAAAATGCTAAAGACATATTTACCTTGGTTTCTTTTCACCCAGTACATCACATCTTACTTTCAACAAAAAATTACAAGGCACACTAAAAGACTTAAAACAGTCCAAAGAGATAGACCAAGAATCAGAACCAGACTCAAATATGATATAGATGTTGGAAATATCAGACCAGGATTTAAAAGTAACTGATTGAAAAAAATAAATAAAGTAACTGATTGGGGAGTGGATGTAGCTCAAGAAGTTGGGTGCCCACCTCCCACATAGGAGGTCCCAGGTTCGGTTCCCTGGCCTCCTAAAGAAGATGAGCAGAAACAACAAGCTGATGCAACAAACTGAAGAGCAAGCAGACACAATGAACAGACATAACAAACAGGGAGCAGATGTGGCTCAAGTGGTTGGGCAACCGCCTCCCACACGGGAGGTTCCAAGTTCGGTTCCCAGTGTCTCCTAAAGAAGATGAGCAGACAACAAGCAGACACAACAAGCAGAGACAATGATCAGAGACAACAAGCAAAGACAATGATCAGACAAAGCAAGCAGACAATGAGCAGACAGATGAGGGAGCCGTCTGGTAGGGGAACTGATTAATATGCTAAGGGCGCTAATGGAAAAAGTGGACTTGCCAGAACAGATGGACAATGTAAGCAGAGAGATGAAAACTCTAAGTTTCAAAAGTAAATGCTGGAGGGCGGATGTGGCTCAAATGGTTGGGTGTCCATCTCCCATATGGAGGGGCCTGGGTTTGATCCCTGGGACCTCCCGGTAAAAATAAAGAAAAATATAGAAGGCACGTGGGCCGCCAGGCCCTGGGCATGGGTGTGCCACCAGGCCCTGTGAGCAGGTGTGCCGCCAGGCCCCATGCGTGGGTATGCCGTCAAGCCCCACGTGCGGGTGCGCCATCAGGCCCCACCGAGCCATGCAGCAAGATGATGATGTAACAAGAGAGTGACACAAGGGAGAGCCAAGATGAGACATGCTGAAAAACCAGGAACTCAGGTGGCACAGGCAGCAGGGCACCTCTCTCCCACATTGGAGGGTCGCAGGAATGAATCCCAGTGAAGACAGGAAGAGAAGGATGAGAAGAGAAGGCAGGAAACAGACACAGAGAATTGCTCAGTGAATGGGCAATTATATACCATTGTTAGTAGCAATGCTTCAATATGTGTTCATCAATTGTAATGAATGTACTACACTAATGAAAGATGTTAATGGGAAGAGGTAGGGGATGGGGAGTGGTGTGGTATATGGTAATCCCCTATATTTTTTATGTAACATTTATGTAATTTAAAGCATCTTTAAAAATAAAAAAGGGAAAAAAGTAAATGCTGGAAATAAAAAGTATGTAACAGAAACACCGCCCCCTCTTTTTTGCTGTTTTGGTGTCCATTCGTTGGGCAACTCTCTGTGTCTGTTTCCTGCCCTCTCTTCTCATCCTTCTCCTCCTGTCTTCACTGGGATTCGGTCCTCGGAGCCTCTGCTGTGGGAGAGAGGCCTCCTACCACCTGCACCACCTTAGTTCCTGGTTTTTCGGCACATCTCGTCTTGGCTCTCCCTTGTGTCACTCTCCTGTTACGTCATCATCTTGCTGCGTGGCTTGCGGGGCCTGACCGCACACCCACTTGTGGGGCCGGATGGCGCACCCGCTCATGGGGACTGGGAGGCTCACCCATGCACAAAACCTGGGGGACTCACCCGCTCGCGGGGCCTGGCGGCGCACCCATGCATGGGGCCTAACGGCTCACCTGCTTGCCGGGCCTGGTGGCGCACCCGCATATGGGGCCTGGGGGGCTAAACCGCACATGGGTCCTGACGGCTCACCCGCTTGTGGGACCTGGCAGGCTCACCCACTTGCAGGGCCTGATGGCACACCCATGCACGGGGCCTGGTGGCCCGTGCGCCTTCTATATTTTTCTTTTTTTTTAATTTTTACCGGGAGGTCCCAGGGATCAAACCCAGGTCCCTCCATATGGGAGACGGACGCCCAACCATTTGAGCCACATCAGTCCTCCTGCTATATCTCTTAAGGTTGACCAAAGATACCTAGAGTTACAGCCTTTTCCCATACAGGATGGTCATATAATAAATCAGGCTTAGTTTATCACCAGCATTCTAAAACCCAGACCTAGGGAGAAATACTAGGTCTGGGGACACATGCATGGTTTCTAATATAGCGAATCTTTAGCCTACCCTGATTATCACAAAATCAGGACAGCGAGAATATTTGCATGGTATATTGTTTTTCATGGTTGAGATCTAACTTGTCTCCTGGGCTACCTCTGGTTTCTTGTGAAATGGAAACATACTGAACACCTGCATGGAAACAACTAAGAGGGGAAAAGGAGGATGGTAAGCAAAGGCTGTGAGATGACCACGGAGCATGTCCATGACTTCCCCAGGAATCCACCACTCTGCCTCTCAACCAGGCCTAGCCTATTCCTCCAAATTAGCTTCCACATCATAAGCTCACCTCCCACCTCAATCATGAAGGCAGAGATGGGTTGAGCCTATAGGTCCATGGCTTTCAACAATGTTGACAGTAAAAGTTTGGGAACACCAGTGGCTGCAGCACATTGGCAGGTTATCATAATTCCTATACATACCATTAGTCTAAGCAGGGTGATCAGGCCTATCTGGAGTAATGATCACATCCATGCCCCCCATCCCCTCAGGAGCCAACTGAAGAGGTACCACATAGAATCTATTTATACATTTTGCAGTCAGTGGGCTTGCAATTGGAATTTAGTCACCTCCTATTCCACCTCCCCTTAGGTATTAACCCACATATAGCAGATGTTAGCAATAACACATATGCCTCCTTGTTGGGCTAGGAGAACTCAGTCTACGGCAATGTGATTATCAAGGACTACTTTGGCTAGAGCAGGGGTTCTTAACCTTTTTTTGTTCCACGAAACCCTTTGCCAGTCAGGTGAAAACCACAGACCCCTTACTAAGTCCACACTACACTGTGCATTATTTAATAAATATATCACACCAGCACCAACACGTCCTCACAAGAATAATGTTTTTTTGAATTTCAATTCAAGCTCATGGACCCTTTTGTTAAGAACCCCTGGGCTAGAGTGTTTAATGATTTTTGCTGAGCCTGAATGGCTTTTGTGTAAATTCAGCAGTGTCAGCCAGGGTGGCTGACAGATTGCATATTATGTGTTCATTGGCAATTACTCCCAGCCAGGGCAATAATAATCTGCTGAAAGAGGTAAATCCAGAATCATGGATCCCTCAGACAAATTATGTTTTGCTTGGGATAGTACGTTGAAGGGAGCAGTCTAATGAGAAATCTCAGATTGGTTATGAATTTTTCAAGGGGACAGTTAGAAACCCAAGAGTGTACTGTCCAACAACCTATGCAAGGAGTGGCCCAACCAGAGGAAGTTTTGTTTCCTCCACAAAGGAAGACAAACCCTGGAGTTTATAGGCCACCCTAAGTGAGTCACTGTTGTGTGTATGTACCTCAGAAAATCATGTTCTTAAAGTTCATTAATTCCGGTGGGTGCAAACCTATTGTAAGACCTTTTGGTGAGGTAACTTCAGTTAAGGTGTGGCCCAGGGTGGGTCTTAATCCTCTTACTGGAGTACTTTAGTACTTTATAAATGGGATGAATACAGAGATAAAGAGAGAGAAAGCCACAGAAGGAAGACACTGAAAGTACAAAACTCGGAAGAGAATGGAGAGACTAGCAGGCACCACCATGTGCCTTTCCATGTGATAAAGGAGTCCAGGATCAGCATCAGCCAGTCCTCAGAAGAAAACTTCACCTAATGAAGCCTTGATTTGGGCATTTTTTTCAGCCTCAAAACTGTAAGCTTGTAAGCTAATAAATCCCCACTGTTTAAAGCCAACCCATTTCATGGTTATCTGCTTTGAGCCGCCTAGGAAACTAAAACACCAGTGTAGCCAGTGAAAAAGGTGAGTGGAGCATAGCAGCTGATTGTAGACTATCAGCACTTGAATGCAGAAGTGCCCTCTTTACACCCACAGTCCCAGATATTCCAACTCTCACAGAAGCCGCTATGACCTTTACAAGCATTTGGTATGTGGTGCATTGACCCGGTGTATGTCTTTTTATCCATCCCACTTCAGGATGAGGACCAGGATCATTTAGCTTTCATGTGGCAAAGACTATAGTACACCTTCACTACTGCAGCAGGGGTATTTAAACTCCCCCACTATCTGCCATCAATGATTGGGACAGGATTTTCATAAGCTATCCCTGCCAGAAGGACTCAAAGTGTTTTATTGTACTGTTGATTCTAGTGGACCAGAGCAAGGAGCAAACCCACAGAGGAATTGCAGGGATTGCTAACTGGGCTTCAACAATCTGGCTGGGCCATAAATCTCAACAAGCTAAAAGGCACAGTCCAGCAGGTCACTTTCTTAGGCAGCATATGTCCTGGATCCCTAACCCAGTACAGGACAAATTACTGTCCCTAAAGTCACCTACCTCCAAAAAGGAGGCCTAGTTCATTGGGCTATCTGTATATTGGCACCAGTATAGTCCTCATTTTGGTCCTCCTGGCACCCCTATACTTGGTGACACAAAAAGCAGGTACTTTCCACTGGGGAAAAGAGAAGGAGCAGGCCATGCAAGAAGTAAAAGTAGTCATTTCAGCCACCCTGCATCTAGGACCTTTAGAGCCTGGAGCTCCATTCGAACTACAGATTTCTGCCACCAGGACCCATGCTAACTAGTCCCTCTGGCAGAAGGAGAAAATAACAGAAATTCACAGATCCGTGGGTTTTTGGACCAAGAAGTTCCCAGTTGCAGATCAGTGCTACTCCCCCTTCGACAGGCAACTTCTGGCATGCTATTAGGCCTTGCTGGAATCAGAGAAGCTTACGGAGATCTTGCAGGTCCTCCTGAGACCAGAAATCCCCATCATGTTCTGGGTTCTAGGTAATCAGAACACTCACCCAGGCAGTGTCCAACAACAGAGTATCATCAAATGAAAGTGGTACATTCAGGATCATGATTGCCCAGGTCCCTGAGGGAGTGACACACTTGCCTGAGTAGGTGGCAAAGTCCCCCCTCAACAATGATCCTCTTGCAACACAATATAGGGCCCTTTCCTCCCTGCATTGGCATCTTGGTGACCCCTACTCAAGGATGCCCCACCAGAAGCTCAGCACTGCTTTATTATTATTATTATTATTATTTTTTATTGTGGGTAAAAATCAAAATTTTTCACAATACATTATTGATGGATTTAACAAGCTGAATCCATTCAGCATCCTTTGGGCAGCAACTGCTGTTTCCTTTGCCTTAGGCAGACTATATACCATCTTTGGCACCAGAAAAAAATGCCCAATGGGCCAAACTGTACTGTTCTCTTAGCCCTGGAACACTCAGAACCAAGAACCTCCATGTACCGGTTTATTGACTCATGGACCATCACCAATGGCTTAGCAGACTGGTCAGGTTCATGGAAGGAACACGATTTGAGAATTAAAGGTTCCCTGGTGTAGGGAAGGGACCTTTGGAAGCAATCAGCTGTGTGGCAGGGTTCATTATATGAACATGGACATACATGGGATACCTTGGAAAACCGATTCTGCCACCCTTTGGGGTACCCAGATGACATCTCCTTTGACCAAAGATCCTATTTTACTGTACAATCTACTCAATAATGGGCCAACTCATGGAATTAGCTGGATCTTCACCACCCACAGGCAACCAGCATTGTGGAGAACTTTAATTACTACCTAAAAATGGGGCATCAGCATCTATACACTGACAACTGTCTTACTGGATGGACTGACTGCCATACTTGAGCCCTCTGGAGGGGAAACACAGCCTTATCCTGTTTCCTAGTATACGGAGGGGACACAGGTGGGGGAGGAACCCTGGCTTTACTTCACTTCTGCCCTTTAAACACCTATCAAGATGAAGATTGGCCCCAAAAGGTGAACCAAGAACACACTACTCGAAATTCTCCTTTTCAGCCACTGTTAGGGGATAATCCTGCTTTTTACCCTATTGCACTCTCCACACAATTCCCAGGATGGTGGGAAAATAGGGCCACCAGGTAGAAGGGAAGGATTATGGAAGAGGGCCTGGAAGTGTTAACATATATGGGGTGACAAATCAATGGGCTGAACCTGCAGGGTCTGACAACATAATACTGGAGGTTAGTGGGCAACTCCTACCCAGATTGGGCCACCAATCCCTTTAGGAATGATCATGGAATACTTTCAAGGAGTCCTGAAAACTCCCATCTATCAGAAGGGGCTGGAAGTGGGCTGGAAGTAAGGATATGGCTCAAGGCAAAGGACAAATACTGGGCGACCTTAGAAGAAAAGATAAGTTACTGAAAGTAGGCCAAGAAAAGTGTCTCCCACATGACATAGTTGCACAACCACCCTGTCAGGACTAGTTACAGATTCCCACTCCTGTTTTCTACAGATTTGGCTTGGCAGGACCTGGAAAGAAAACACCTTGATCCAACTGACCCAGACCATCACAGCAGCAGAGAACCTGAATGATTGCTGGATTTGTCATCACACCCTGGAGAATCTGTTGGGATGCAACAACTCCCAATATAATGATACTGACAAATGGTGCAATGGTTCAGTCATCCCTGAGATGACCAGTTTTAGTTTGCTAGGATGCTTAAAGCAGATAATGAAATTTGTTGGATTTAACAATGAGAATTTATTAACTTAACAAGCTTACAGTTTTGAGGCTGAAAAAATGTCCAAATCAAGGCATCATCAGATGATGCTTTCTTCCTGAAGACTGGCTGCCAGCAATCCTGGACTCTTCTGTCACAGCACATGGCAAGGCATATGGCAGTGCCTGCTGTTCTCTCCATTCTCTTCTGAGTTTTGTTGCTTTAAGCTCCTTGCTTCTGTGGTTTTCTCTCTCTTTTTCTCTATATTCATCCCATTTATAAAGGACTCCTGTAAGAGGATTAAGACCCCATCCTGAAAGAGATGTGTCACACCTTAACAGAAGTAACCTCCTGTTTTATTTTGCCAAAGGGCTGCCAATGGAAAGTTCAAGAAATTGGTTGGTTTTTTATAAAGGAGATTTATTTGGGGGTAAAAGCTTACAGTTCCAAGGTCATGAAAAGTCCAATTCAAGGCACCATAAGAGAGGCTTTCTCACCAAAGTCAGCTGCCACATGGTGAAACAAGATGGCCACCAATCTGTGCCAAGGTCTCCGCCTTTCTGCAGCTGTAGGCAAACCTGGCATAGAGCTTGTCTTTTACCGGGCCTCCTCTCTCAGTCTCGTTGGCTCAGCTTTCTTCCGAAGTACAGCTGTAAGTTATCAGGCATATGGCTCATTTCTCCCTGGGCCTCAACTCTTTTAACTTTTCAGGGGCTTCTCTCTTTGCAGCTCAGCTGTGGGCAAAACTGGAGTCCTTTCTCTCACGTGGCAGGATTACATATGGCAGCTTCCTTTATCTGTATCTATGTCTGTCTCTCTTTGTATCTCAGTTTATATCAGACCCAGCCAGAGGGCAGAGACCCAAGCTGGCTCATGCCTCCCTGACATAGTCCAATCAAGAGCCCTAATTATTACTTATCAAGTAATCTGATCAAGGGGACTGTCAACTGAATTTAATGCAGTCAAAGGGTATCACACCCACAGGAATAGATTAGCTTAAAAACATAATCTTTCTCTTTTTGGGATTCATACAATAACTCCAAACTGTCACACCTCCAGTGTGTTCATGTGGTCATGGGGTGTTATCTCCATGGGTGGAGACCCACAGAATAACTGAGGGAATATTGAATTCCCATCCTGGTGAGTCCTGCTATATTCTCTCATAGAGTGGTAAGAATCTCTGGAGTACATGGGTAGTGCCTAGCAAAGGAGGGCAGACCAATGCACCAGGAACCTTAATTTTTTTAAAAGATTTATTTATTAATCGCCCCCCCTCCTTGTTGTTTTGCACTCACTGTGTGCTCCCTGTGTGTTCTTCTGTGTCTGCTTGTCTTCTCTTTAGGTGGCACCGAGAACCAATCTTGGGACCTTCCGGAGTGGACAGAGGCTGCTCAATCTCTTGTACTACGTCAGATCCCTGATCTGCTGTGTCTCTCATTGTCTCTCTTTTGTGTCTCTTTTTGTTGCATTATCTTGCTGTACCAGCTCTACATGCAGGCCAGCATTCCTGCATGGGCCAGCACTCCACGTGGGCCAGCACTCCGCGTGGGCCAGGTCTCTGCTTGGGCTAGCTGCTTTTCACCAGAAGGCTTTGGGAATTGAACCCTGGACCTCCTATATGGTAGATGGGAGCCCAATCACTTGAGCCACATCCACTTCCCCAGACCCTTGATATTGATGCTTGTACTTATGAACCTTGTTCTTGTGAAATCAAAACCTGGCCTGGCAATATATATTGCCTAAGAGATACCTCCTGAGGGCCTCCTTGTTGCTTAAATGTGGCCTCTCTCTAAGCCAACTCAGCATATAAATTCACTGCCTTCCCCCCAACATGGGACATGACTCCCAGGAATAAGCCTCCCTGGCATTGAGGGATTAATACTAAGTGCCAAATAATGATGCATTTGGAGAAAGACCTAGACCAAAAGGGGGAAATATTAAATCAAATGAGTTTTTATGACTAAGAGATATCAAAGTGAGTTGGGAGGTCATTCCAGAGGTTATGCTTATGCATGTCTCAGGAGGATCTCACTGTCCGCCACAGTAAAGAGTGCCTCAAATAGGGGTGCTCCTGGGGGCTCTAGAGACATCTAGGAACTATAGGCAGGGGAGACAATCCCAGGAAATCGGCACCCCATCAGTAGGCCTTACCTTGGAATATATGATAACCCATCTCCCCCAATGTATCAGAGTTAGACTCATTTATAATTTTCCTACACATGGTTCTTCTATCTCATTTATTTGAACCTATAATTTGCACCATACCCATTAAATATACGTCCCAGAAACTTAAATCTTCTGGCTGTTCATATGCTGGCTAAGCTTTGAATCTCAGCAGAGTTGCAACACCTACTCTCCAGTTCATCAGACTCACCCAGGACAACTAACAAAAGGATGATGATAGACAACACCCAACCAAAGAAACAACGAGTATCTTCAACTGCAAGCAAGACAGTTCCATTCATCTACCTCATGGGATCTAAGCCCTCTCTCAATTGGAAGCAGAGTGGGCATCACTATCCCCAAATCCTCAAGATAGAAGAATGAACAAACATAAGCAAGGAATGCAACTATGGACTAAAGTAGACTTATTATTTTCACAATGGAAGAACTTGTAATATTGATATAAAGACATTGGTTACCAGAGGTTCTGAGGGGAGGGAGAGGGAACAATAGGTGTAACATGAGGCATTTTTGAGACATTGGAATCATTCTGCATGATATTACAAGGACAGATACCAGCCATTATGTATCTTGCCAAAACCTGTAAAACTGTGCAGTGCAAAGTATAAAACATTATCTAAACTATAGATCATGGTTAGTAGTAGCAATGCTTCAATATGTGTACCACACTAATGAAAGATGTTGTTAATGGAGGAAAGTGTGTGTGGGGGTAGGCTATATGGGAATCCCCTATATTTTCGATGTAACAGGTATGTAATCTAAACCTCCTTTAAAAATAAAGAAGGGAGAAGATGTAGCTCAGTGATTGAGTGCCTGCTTCCCATGTACAAGGTCCTGGGTTCAATCCTTGGTACCTCCTTTAAAAAAATACAACTAAGAAACTTTCTCTTTAAAGAAAAAAAGCAGGGGAATGGATATATCTCAAGTGGTTGAGCACCTGCTTACCATGTACATGGTCCAGGGTTCTATCCCGAGTGCATTCTAAAAACAAAAAACAAACTAAACAAAAACACCAACTCTTTGGGGAACAGATGTAACTCAGTGGTTGAGTGCCTGCTTACCATTTAGAAGGTCCTGGTTTAAATCTTTGGTACCTCCAAATAAATAAATAAATAAATAAATAAATAAATAAATATTTTTTTAAAAAAATGATCCTACTACAATAGGTCAACACCCACAGGAATGGATTAACTTTAAGAACATGTTTTTCTGGGGAACATACAGCTTCAAACCATGGCACCTCACCCTCTAGACCCCAAAAAGACATGTTCTTTTTATCTGCAAAATATATTCATTCCATCACAATATCCCAAAAGCCTTAAGACATTTCAGTAACAAATTACTTAGTACTACTAAGTACAAAGTCTCATCAAAACTGGTTTTAGGTGTGGTCAATCCTGGGGCACAATTCCCCAGTCTGTGGGGAATTGAAACCTAGAAACCTAGAGAACTAGTTATATGCTTCCAATATACAAAGGAGGGACAGGCATAGGATAAATATTCCCTTTCCTATAAGGAGAAAGTGGAAGAAAAACAGGTGCTACAGGTCCCAACAAATTCCAAAACCCTGCAGGGCATACTCTATTAGATATCAAAGTCTGAGAGTCATCTATGGAGCAATGGGTTGTCCTCCAGGCCTGATGAAGCGGCATCCCCAACCTTTCCAAGTGCTTGTGGTGTGGCCATGCTCTCCCCAACCCTGGGTGAAGTCTTCATCATCTTCAAGCATTGGGGGTGATGGCCAGGCTCTCAGCTGCACTCTTGTCAAGAATTGGGGTGGCGGCCAGACTCTAGGCTCCACCCTCATCAAGCATTGGGGTGGTAGCTGGACTCTCCACAAACCCCCAGGCATCTGAGAAAACTGGGGTGGTAACACTTTTCCCAAACAACAGGGTGGAAGGCCTGCCTTCTCCAAGCACTAGGGGCATACTCTCCCTTTCCACACACCTGGGTAGGTCCGATTTCTTGGTCTGAAAAGATGTTTTCAGTCCAGACCTCAGCTTCCATGGTCCTTCCCTTGAAGCGATTTTTCCTCCAATCTGTCCCTTTTCTGTCCATTTTAGTCCAGGCTGGCAGTGGTTCCTTTCATGCAGATCTCATCAAAAAACTTGTCAGTTTCACATGCAGCATGCAGGGTTCCAAACTTTCAGACAAAATTCTTTTTTCCACAAATCCTTTCTGGATAATTGCATTTCCAATCCTGACTTACACTGAAATGGCTGACTGATTCCATGTTCAGTTAAACCCTCATGTGAAGCACTATTCTCTGGGGACTCATTTTCCAGAATCTCAAAATTTTCCAAACCATCAATTTCTGGTTACTTTGTGCCCAGGAGTTCAGTTCTCAGCTTCTTTCTTTCCTCTTGTATTTTACTATGAGCTGCAAGGAGAAACCAGGCTGCACTTTTCATACTTAGCTTGGAAATATCCTCAGCTAAATATCCAAGCTCATCACTTTCAAATTCTGCCTTCTGTCTGACATCAGAACTCAATTTTGCCAAGTTTTCTGCCACTTTAAAACAAGGGTCGGTGAGTGGATGTGACTCAAGTAGTTCAGCACCTGCTTTCCATATGGAAGTCCTGTGTTCAGTTCCTGGTGTCTCCTAAAGGAGACAAACAATGAGCAGACAATGAGAAAAACAATGAGCAGACAACGAACAAAAACAATCAAGCAGGGAGCAGATGTGGTTCAAGCAGTTGAGCACCCACCTCCCACATGGGAGGTCCCAGGTTCGGTTCCCAGACAATGAGCAAAAAACAATGAGCAGACAACAAGCGCAAACAAGCACAAACAACAAGCAAAAACAATGAGCAAACAGACAAGGGAGCCATCTCAGGGGGAGGGGAATAGAAAAAAAAAAAACCATTAAGTGTTGCCTTTCTTCCATTCTCCAATAACACATTCATCATTTCTGTCTAAGGCCTCATTGGCAGTTTAGAATCTATATTTCTACCA
>JAQZBX010008982.1:0-33130 GCA_029593785.1 Cabassous unicinctus | reverse complement strand
TACCCATTTCCAAAGTCGTTTCCACATTTTGATATTTGCAATAGCAGCAACCCCACTGTCCTAGTACAAAATCTGTTTTAGTTTCCTAGACTGCTTAAAGCAGATACCATGAAATGTGTTGGGTTTAAACAATGGAAATTTATTAGCTTAGTCTGAGGCCATGAAAATATCCAAATCAAGGCATTATCAAGGCAATGCTTTCTTCCCAAATACTGGCTGTCGGTGATACTTACATCCTCTGCCACATGGCGAGGCACATGTCAGCATCTGCTGGTCTCTGCCTTCTCTTCCAGGTTTTGTAGCTTTCAGCTTCTTGCTTCTATGTTTTTTCCCCTTTATATTCTTCCCGTTTATAATAGACTTCAGTAATAGGATTAAGACCCATCCTGAATAAGGGGGGTCACACCTGAAGTAGCCTTGTAAAAAGTCTTACTTATAATGGGTCCACATCCACAGTAATGGATTAAATTTATGAACACATTTTTTTGGGGGTACATTCAGCTTCAAACCACACCAGGCTCTGATAGGCAGAGATGTTTGAACAGAAAACATCCAGAAAGAAGGTCCTTTATGAGTTTGGTAATGTCCTTTTCTCTACTAGGGAGGTGATATTCCTGCTGTTGGACAATGTGGTGAGGAGATAAGAGCACTGGGGCTGCAAGGTCCATCACTCACCCAACTATAATGGCCAAAATTTGCTGGGATATGGGACTGTATCCCCCTAACTATTGCTGGAATGTCAGTGGTGCAGGATATCAATCCCTATAATGCATTTCCAGACAGGAAACATGACCAAAGTGATGATGGCCAAGGGGCCAAAGGGACCAACCCACAGGGTAATGGTAACCTCCCTTCCCCATACCTGTGTGGAATGTCTAACACCTCTCAATGCAATTCCTTGCTCCCCTCTCTGTCTCCTGGAATGATGGTGACCTGTATCCAAAAGCACTATCTTTGTTCCATGCCCCCAAATTGTACACACAATGGGGTGTATGGTTTTCAGTCCCCAGCAGATAGATGGGGCTCTTGGCCCCACCCCTAGGCCATTTTCAATTTAGTCAAGTTTGGATAAAGAGGTCCTTTCCAGGGGTCAGACTCCTCACCTGGGGCCAAAGGGAGAGGAAGAAGGTTTTCAGGATCCACTTCATCTTCAATGCCTGTATCTGGGGATTGTGGGGAAGGGGTTGGACAGGGGCAGATTGTCTCTGTTATCCTTCTAGTTTATATTTTTCCCAAAGTTCCCCATTGGATAGGCCATCTAAGGTGTTCTTCAGGACCCCTTGCTCTAGTAGCCACAAACAGCTCAGCAAGTGGAGCCCCCAAGAGGAAAGAGTGGCCACTGACCTACTTTGTGGGTTTTAGGATTTGCTGGATTACCAGGCAGGCATCTGCCACCCACTAGTCTGGGCCCTCAGTCAGTTATTACAGTGACCACCCTCCTAATAAAGGACCCCTTGCCCCAAACAGGGAGGGCATGGTAATTGTGCTCAATCACATCTCCCAGAGAAAACCCTAGTGTTGCAGTTTGATACTGTTTATGAATTCCAAAAATAGATATTGGATTATGTTTGTAATCTGGTTTGTTCCTCTGGGCATATTAGATTATATTGGATTCAGAGGTTTCACTTTTACTTGATTAAAATAATGATTAAGGCTTTGATTGGGCCACGTCAGTAGGACATTGAGTCCCTGCCCCCTTGGTGGGTGGGAACTCAGAGAAACCCCATGGAAGGGAGGTGAGAGTTTTGATCCTGGAGCCCAGGAAGTAAACACACAGAGAAGCAGATACATGAGGAAGGAGAGAGGGCTTCATTAGACACGGCAGAGGCCCGGGAAAGAGATGAGCCATTCGCCTGACAGTTTACAGCTGGCCTTGTGGAGAGAGCTGAGCAGCCGAGCCCAGAGTGGAATGAGCCCTGAGAGAGAGATAAGACTTATCCTAGCCTACATCTGATCTTGGAAGAATCTGGGACCATGGAGCCTTGGGAGGAGGAAGGCTGAACCCTCGCAGACATCGCCAGCCATCATGCGTCAACACGTGGCAACAAACTCTGGGTGAGAAAGCACCTCTTAGGCTACCTTGAGTTGGACTCTTTAGGGCCTTGTGACTGTAAGCTTCTACCCCAAATAAATACCCTTTATAAAAACCAACAGATTTCTGGTATTTTGCATCAGCACCCCTTTGACTAATACACCTGGGGTGAGAACTAGCTTGTTGACCCATTCAGGGGATCCCTTTATAATAAAATCATCAATGTCCTGCTGCAAAATGGCAATCTGGTGAGGGGCTAAATCTCTTGAATGGGAATGGAATATCTGTATGCCAACACCCAGTTGTCACAGTGTAATCACAGCTTCCTCGTTATTCCAAGGCTTATTTAGAATTTGGGAGAAGCCATCCAGAATGGAAAATACTCGACTGACTCCCTGAACTATCCAAACAGAGGCTGTGACTGTAGAGTGGGAACAGCTACACCATCAGCCTTCCCCATCCCTCGCCTCCTCCTTCCTTAACTCCAACTAAAAGTTTGCTGACGGATAGGGTTGGATGTGAGGCAGCCAAGTTCCTTCATTCAGCCTGGTTGAGCAGGGTAGTAGTGGCACCCTCATGGTAAAATCGGGACAGCCACAAGAGATTCTTTCCAGGCTTCTGTCCATAACTATCTTTCATATTCCATATCTCCTCTGTAAAAACAGTAGTTTCATTTTCACCTCCAGATCCCTATATTCAGTTGTAATAGACTCCTAAATAATGACCAGCCTCACACAAACCTCAAGATGAGTCTGGGTGGTTTGAGCATGGGTATGCTTGGTTCCAGAATAAGAACAGGTAAGAAGCTATGAGCCAGGGAAGTGTATGCCAGGTAGTAGATGCCCCAACCCCATTCATCTCAGCATGGAATCAGCTAGCCAACTCCCTGGCATTTATGGGGGAATGCTCTAAATCCCATTTATTGCTGTCTTTCCTCCAAAGGACAAAGAGTCTGCCCTAGGTTCCACAGCCTTAGGTAGGTATCTCTATCCAGGCTGGTAGGGTGGGGGCAATCCTTCAGTTTAGCCCAAAGAACCATGAGTCCTGTGTTTCTCAAGGCACTCCAGATGGCATATAACAAAAGAAACACAAGAGCAATCAATGAAAAGAGTAACCAAAGAATCAACCCAATCCATATCTCCCTGTGTATGCTGCTTGTGGCACCAAAATTTATTGAACAAGTTGCTACATGGCATGTTATAGGCACAGAGGCTCAGGCACAACAAAAATTTTAAGCAAGTGATCACTTTATTACATACTCTGTACCAAGAGTCCAACAGAGCAGGGGAAGACATCCCCTCATGGCCAGTCCCCCAACTGCTTGGGTCAGGGTTGGTGGATGGCAGCTCCGCATACCCCACTTTGTATCAGAGATGAGGGACACCTGTGCTGCTTAAGTGTTGGGTTTCTCTACACCTCAGGGGGCGGGGGCTCTACCACTGTGCAAAAAGCATGCATCAAGCAAGATTTGTGCAGAGTTTCTGCCCTGGCAGCTGGGGCTTCTTGTTCCTAGTTTGGGGTTTAAAAGTATGGTTAGGACATTCCATTTCTGGGTAGCTTGTTTTATCATGGTTGAGATCTGTCTCCCCTGAGTTGCTTGTAGTTTCCTATGAAATGGAAATATACCAAACACCTGCACTCAAACAAGCATGAGTAGAAAACGGGAGGGAGATTGGCAAAGGCTGGGAGATGGCTGCTGAGTATGTCCACCACTTGCCCAGTGCTAACCTATAGAGGAACAGGGATAAGAATTACATCAGACTTCTCTTCAGAAGCCATGCAAGCAAGAAAAGAATGGATTAAAATATTTGAAGTCTTGAAAGAAAAACCCTAATCTAGAATTCTATATCAAGTGAAATTATGATTCAAAGGTCAAGGAGAAATAAAGACTTTCTCAGACAAACAAAAATTGAGGGATTTGTCACCAGTAGACCTGCCTAGCAAAAATTGTTAAGAGAAGTTCTTCAGAAAGAAGGAAAAAGCAGATAGGCGAGAAACTTAAAACTACATAAAGAAAGGAAGTGTTGGAAAAGGAATAAATGAAAGTAAAATAAAATTGTTTTTCTTATTCCTAATTGATCTGATAGATAACAATTTGTTCAGAATAATACTGGCAACAATATATTAGACAATTATAGCTTATGGATATGTGAAATGAATAACAGCAATGTTATAAGTGTCAGGAGGGAGAAATTGGAAATATTCTGTCATAAGGTTCCTGCACTACCATCAAGCAGTATAGGGGTATTTGAAAGTTGTCAACGTATATTACAAACTCTTGGACAATCACTAAATATTTTTTTACAGTAAGTATACTTTATATGCTAAAAGAGAGAAAATGGAATCATATCAAATGTTCAATTAAAATCAGAAAAAGCATGAAGACAAAAAAGCAGCAAAGAACAAGAGCAATGAAAAGTTACAAATATGGTAGATATTAATCCAAATATATCACTAATCAATTTAAACATGAGTGGTATAAATACACCAACTAAAAGACAAACTATTAGAGTGGATTAAAAAAAAAGCCAACTATGTATTAACCACAAGAAACCTACTTTAAATATAAAGACACAGATTAAAAGGGATGAAAATATATATACCATGCTAACACTAATAAAAAGAAAGTTGGAGTAGCTATATTAATTTTAGAAAAAAATTTCCAAGCAAGGAAATTTATCAGAGATTTTTAAAAAAAGGGCCTGATATCATGATAAAGGTGTCAATTCTCTAAGACATAATTCCTAATGCCTAAGAGCATTGGCTAAAATCCGAAACACTGACACCACCAAATACTGACAAGAATGTGGAGCAACAGGAACTTTCATTGATTGTGGGTGAGAATGCAAAACGGTATAGCCACTTTGAAAGACAGTCTGGCAGTTTCTTACAGTTAAACATAGGCTTACCATACAACTAGCAATTATACTCCTATGAATTTACCCAAATGGGTTGAAAACTTATGCCCACACCAAAACTGACATGCGTATGTTCCAGCAGCTTTAATCATAATTGCAAAAAAAAAAAAAACCAAACCTGGAAGCAATCGAGATGTTCTCTAATAAGTGAATGGCTTAACAATTATGATACATCCATATATGTATTCCATAAAATGGAATATTATTGAGCGATAAAAAGACATGGAGAAACCTTAAACACATATTGTTAAGTGAAAGAAGCCAGTGTGAAAAAAACTACATAGTGTACGATTCCAACTATGTGACACTCTGGAAAAGGCACAATTATAGAGGAAGTAAAAAGTTCAGTGGTTGCCAGGTGTTCAGGGGGAGAGATGAATAGGTGGATCACAGGGCAATTTTAGGAAAGTAAAACTGTTCTATATGATACTATAATGGTAGATATATAACACTATGCATTTTACAAAACCCATAGAACTATGTAACACAAAAAGGGAACCATAATGTAAACTACGGACATTACTTTACAATAATGTATCAATATTGACACACTGATTATTAACAAATGTACCACAGTAATGCAAGATGTTACTAATAATAGTAATGCAAGATGTTACTACTGTGCAGGAGAAGGGGCATATGTGAACTCTCTCTACTTTCTGCCTAATTTTTCTACAAACCTCAAACTCCTCTACACCATATACAGAAATTAACTAAAAAAATAGATCAATAACCTAAATATAAGACCTAAAACCATAAAACTCTTAGAAGAAAACGGGGAAATTTTCAGGGCCTTGTGTTGGGCAATAGGTTCTTAGATACGACACCAAAAGAAAAAAAAAAGATAAATCATGCTTTAACAAAATTAAAAACTTTTGTGCATCAAAGGACATTACTGAGAAAGTAAAAAGGCAACCTAGAGAATAGGAGAAAATATTTGGAAATTACGTATCTGACAAGAGTCTAATATCCAGAATACATGAAACTGCTCTAAAAAATAAAGTCTATTAAAAAAAAAAAGTCGAAGTCAATTTGTTTTAAGTTAAACTTTTTTCTTCAAGTTATCTTTGCCTTTCAATTAAAAAAATTTTTTTTTGTAGGAAAACGCTCTGTATACAATAATTAGCTAGTATACCAGTCAGTCAGACAGTCTGTTTGGCAGTCTCTATGGATATATGAGGGGAAAAAAATGGACAACAAAACTACATGTGACTAAGAAAGGGTGGCCTTTTCTTGGCCTTAGAAGTGGTTAAAGAAAAAAAAAAAAAAAAAAAAGACTTTTGTACAACCTTATGCCCTTCCACATATCACCCCTATCAAATCACCCATACGCAAATCCTACTTTACCTCAGAGGATATCATTAGTGGTAAAGATATTAAAACTCTAAGAACCCAATATTTCAAAACAAACAGCACTGAATCTTAGTTTCAACTGTTCATTGTGTATTTGGGCTAATCCAGGTCTGAAACTATTCCATTTTAAAATTCCTTACCTTTTAAAAAATATTTGTGGCACTACTGAAATTTTTCAACAGATACTAGTAACTATTCTCTGATTTAAATATAGATTGGACAAAATATACACAAAATAGCAGTATGGTGATCGTGTAGCCCCTCAATTTCATTCCACTCCCTGTATCTGAACAACAAAAAAAGCATTATCTGAGTTTACAGCAGTTTTCTTTTATCTTAACACAAGTTACCAGTATATATATAAAAAGCAGTGAAAAACAGAAGCTTTATATGATATCCAGATACAACTCATTGAATAATAATCCTTTACAATGTCAATCAAAAAGTAAACATCTGGTTAGTTTTCAAACTAAATGAGCTGCCCTGCCCTCCATACCAACTTCCAAGTAACAGGTCCTTTGTATGTCCTTCCCATTCATTACTGACTGATATAGTTAGTTGTTAATAACATTCTCAATAGAGCCACGATCATTCAACTTTTTTTCATTCTTTCAAATAACTCCTTTTGGTTATAGGTACAATTAATAAACTAATGGCACATAAGTGTTCCTTTTAGTTAATTTTTTAAAAATGTCATGTTATTTTATTTTCTAATTTTAACACTTTTTTCCAATGGAACGTTTTTCAAAACAATTTAAACAAATCCTGTAATATTTGACATGGTATCAAATGTCATACTTAGACATTCCTCAACTAAAACTCTTACTATTAATTTTTGAAGATCCCAAATTAAGAAATCATTCAAAATGTGATACACTCTAGTGTTTATTTTATATTATGGCAGGTACACTTGAATTTCAAAAATTTAAAACATATAAAAAGTGGTTAGGGACTAACATTTATATCAACAATTGATAAATGTCTAAGATTGTTTATTATACAGCAGGGTACAATGGTAGTGCTAATGCCAACGGGGCACCATGGAAGTTAGTCTAAAAATTACCACAAGGCTTTATACAAGCAACATATGCTGCTGTTTTAGTATTTCAGGATATGGTCTGCTTCTAATGCTGAGGAGTCCTTTTACATCTTTAATGTTATACAGTGTTATAGTATTTAGTTTGGCAAATGTTTTAAAATAAAGAAAAAGTAGAAATGTATTCATAACATCACAGAAATGCACATCCAATTTTGTTTTCAAGAAGGACCATAAGTACGGATCAGAACTCGCCCCTATATGAAATAATTTATACACAGATGAATGCTATTATATCACTATCTAAAATAATCACTAAATACAATCTTTCAGAAATAAACAAGCAAAGGTTTTTTTTCATTATCAAATATCAAAAACATGTAAATAATATATGTTTTTAAAACAAATGATACTCTAAAATTATAGGAATAATTTCAATGAATTCAGTGAATGTGCAACCTAAATCAACCAAGTTTATATTGTAGTACAACCATATTAAGAAATCAATGACCAGAAAATACAACTGTATGAAAGAAATTTATAGTTCACAAAACTGTTTTTCAGGCCTTAAGGTAAAATAGTTCCACAGTTTAAAGGTAAAACTGAGGCAACAAAAATGCGTGCTTGTCTTCAATAGGTAGATATTTTACGCAGAGGATGTAACACTTTGCTTGTAGACAGCATGATATGCATTTCTCAGCAAGACATAAGGAAAACAAGATTCCAAAAGATCCATTGTCAGGAATGGGGATTCCTGGACAATCTGAAAAATTCCAAAAATGTATCCAAATTCAAGTTATTTATAGTAAGAACATTTACTGTCAACTAGTAAACCATCATTTCTATATTTCTCTTATTTGAAATACAAGTTATTTTCCTTTTCCTTTAAAATCTGAAATGTAAATGTGCCACTGTCTATCCTATCAAAAAGTTTAAAAAGTGCTACATTTCAATTAAATCAATTAATCATGAAGAATATTTTCAGCACTTTCACTGGCCCCAATGATATTAGACATAAAAGTTAAGACAAAAATATTTAAAATGTGGTCCATACCACCAAGTTTAAGTGAGAACACAAGACTAAACTAGAAAGCAAAATCAAACATATAGCCAACCATAATAAAGTGGAGAGTTTCAAATTCTAGAGGCATTCAAAAGGGAAAAAAAGATTAATGTAGCCCAGAGATATAAGGAAAGACTACTTGGAAAAAGTTTGGAGCTATGGGATGTGCTGAGTCATTAGGGTAGACATAGATCCCTGCAAATAGGGAAATTATTCTAAGCAAGACAAGAGCCACATGGTAGAAACAAGCATAGCTGGCTCATGGACACTGAAGAGAAGGAACTAGGAGTAGAGAATTACAGGAAATTATCTTAGATGTGTGGAATGGAGTTAGAATATAGAGTTAGATAAGTAGAAGAGAGTTGAAACTGATACACTAGGAAAGTGTTCCTCAACAAGTTTAGAGAAATAACTGTTCATAAAAGAATACACTATAGGCAACAAGTTGAGAGAAAGTATTTCCCAACAAGCTGAGAGAAAGAACTGTTCATAAAAGAAAATCCTATAGCAATGTTAATCTTTTAAATTTTATTGTACTCTGATATCATTACTATAATGGTAAAATATGAGTGATGTCAGTCTTTAAAGCAAATGTTAGAAGCTTGTGGGTTGGGTACTCTAAACAAAAGGGATTTTTTAAAAAGTACTTCAGCTATTACTATCCAATAACTAAAATGTCGAAAAAGACTGTCAGGAATAACTGGAATTTTTTTGTTGTTAGTAAAAAATAAAATGAGACTTACCATATCTAGCAGTAAATAAACAGATTCTCTATTTCTTGTTGTAGTTTTATCTGTCTCCTGGCCAATTTTCAGTAGACTGGAGGATGCAAGCTTAAAAATACACATATATTTTAAGTAAGTTTTAAAAAATAATTTCATCAGTTATTTCAATTTCTAACACATTTCAATCATTCAGAGTGATTACAACATGAGATACACTTAGATATTTTACATTCAAGTATTAATTTAGAGAACTTATTAAGGTATATATAGAGACAAAAGACAAAAAATGTAATCAAATACTCAAATATTCTTGTTGGTTTTAAAAATGTGAATTTTTTCATATTTTTAAATAATTAAAATCATTTAATCTTTTCAATATCTGTATTTATTCTATTTCTTAGTTCCCAAATAAAAAAAAAATTCACACTAGATTTAAAATAATGGGAAGATGATGAGATTAGTATATTAAGCCTGGAATGAAAGAAATGAGAAAAAAAAATTTTTTTAAGTCCTAATACTGTTCTCCTTCAAATAGAAGTTATTTTTTTCCTCAAATAAGTACTACATTTATTTTAAATATTAAAAAATAAAATTATTTTTTTAAAAGATAGGATTTATAACTTAAAAAGAAGCAAATATTCTAATGTTGAATATTTTCTTCAAATTAAACATGGAAAAGATATATTGATAAAGGAACCAAAGAACTACGCTGACAAAGAAACTAAGAGTCACACTTTTCTTGGGGACAGATAGCACTACACTGTTTTGGTAGTGCGTTGTATTCTTTTTTTAAGTTTGTCACCATTAACAGTCTTCCAACAAATAAATAGAAATAAACAAATTAAATATATCCTTTTAGGGGGAACACTGTCTCTTTGAATTTTTCTGTTTTTGTTTTCTTTTTTCTCACCCTCTTCTAAACCCTAGGCAAATTTCTAGAGCAGTCCAAACATAAAGTTAGTGACAAAGGTCCAACTGCAGAGTTCTAGAAGTGGGGGGAAGAGACTCCTGAATTCAAGGAAAAAATGCTAAACTGACTGTTCTTTGATTTTAATGCCTTTACCTTCACCTTTAAAAAAAAGAAAAACAAAAATTAAAAGGAGACTGAAATTCATATGCCTGAGAAAAGAACAGAAATATATATCATTAGAGGACACTAAATAAAATCTAAAATAAAGGGAGTTTACTCCAGTTGTTACATTAGCAGTAAATTTTAATTTTCTTTATAAAATATCATGAATTTTGCTCTTTGATTATACATACTGCCAGAAATTCTTTAAGACGGTCTTCAATGCTCCCTTTGTGAATTGTAAACAAAGCTGCAGCGATCTGATTGATGGCTTTGGCCAAGCAATGTATGTTGTTGCAGTGCCCTGAGAAAGTGCAAATAGACTTGTTTGGTTTCTGTGGAACCCCAAAATATCAAATAATACATGGAAGGCAAATCCTTAATGACTTCACAATTTACAAATATAATGGCATGATTAAAAGCAGGGTTGGGGGCATGGACTTTGATGAAGATTATAGCCAAAACAGCTAGAGTTGTAATTTGATGCTTTTGCTTAAAAATATTGAAGCAAGAGAGAAACAAATGAGCACATCTGTATTAAATAGGTAAATATTTTCAACCGTCCCCAAAAGAAATCATATATATGTTTTTTAAGTGTCTTGGAAACTTTTAAAGTACTTAGCTGCTTTACAAACATTGTATCATTCAACCCTTAAAATAATTCTAAGAACTGGATGCTCCCTCACCATGCCCTGCCTCAGAACCATTCAGGAATGTGCATACCCACACACATTCATCTGAAAAAGCTACCCAAGAACACACAGCTAGTAAGTGGCAGAAGTTAAACCACATTTTATAAAAGAACATCAATTACTTGAAGAAAAATGTATCCACTATATCAAAACCCATGAGTTTTGCATTGCCAAAACAATTTTAAACCACTATTACCTTCTATAGCAGGGCTGTACTGAGACATCACATTACTGGCTAGTGTTGGCAAAGAAACTGCCACAAAGACCATGAGGAGGCAGGCAATTTTATATTCTTCTTCTGGACTAATGTTTTCTAAGAGGGAAAAATTAAGAATAAAACCAAAATATTTCTTCAGTATTAGTTAAAAGCTGATAATCTAAACCAGATTTTTGCATAAAGTATTTTAGTGGAGTTCTAGAGAACTGATGACAATTTCCTTAGTAGAAACAGAATAAAATAGAAACAATATACATTACTATTGGTTATTATCAACTACTCAGGCAGGGCCTCTAAAACAGTAAGGCAAATTTTTCTTTTTTAAGTTGTAAGATTATGGGGCAATAATAAGATTAGGGTAACTGGAATTCCTAATTTCTTAACTGAAAACTGATGATAAATTATTATTTTAGAAGAAAGTCCTATTTACTACAGCTCAAATTATTTAATATCTCATAAATTGATCTGCAAAAAACCACCAAAAAAATCCTTAATTTTTTTTTCTTAAAATAGATATGTGATTTGAAATTCTTGAAATTCAGTAAAGATTCAAATGTGGAAAGTGGACCAGATTTCCAACATATTTTAGAAGTCAACAAGTCATAAACGAAAATATCTAGCATTACCCTAAAACTTTTAAGACATAACTCTTTCTAAAATATTTATTGCTATGCAGAGTCAAATTGTGGGTTATCTAGGCACTTGACTTCTTATCTGGTAACTATGAACTTCTAATTACCCTAATACTCAAAGCCACTATAACTAAGAATTGAACGCACAAAAAAAGCCAGAATATGCTTAAAAAGCTGGTTCATTATAACAAACATAACCTTACGAAGTCACATAAAAGAGATTATATTATCCATGTAACTATAACAAACATACTGTAGGAATGAGGAAACAAAAAGTAACATTAAATTAAAAAAAGAACCAATGAACTCTGTCAAATACCATTCTACTGCAAGGGGATGGGGTAGTGGGTACTTTTGTACCAGAAACAGATGAGATGTTATTTATTTTGTAGACTAATCCAGAAATATCTGGAGCATTCTGGTTACTGTAACATTTCAAAGGGCTGGCTTAAAAAAAAAAAACTTTAAATGTCTAATATTATATAATAATACAAACTACTCATGGTGAGTGGCTCTAGTTCAATTAAAATAGGATAACCTTTTCTAGACACCAATATTTTGCTATCTGCTGGATCACCTCCATCAGCATACAAATGCTGTTATTTCCCCCATCTTAAAAAAAATTCTTCTCTTGATTTTACTCCTGTGCCTTCAGCTAATGAAATTTTATTTCTTTGCTTTTCTTTTTGACAAAACTTCCTTTCCAATCAGCCATTTACCCTTATCATTTCACAGGAACTGCTTTTGTCAGCATTATCCATTAATTACACACAGCAGATCATTCCCTCCTCACTTGGCTTCCTGGAAGCCCCTCTTTCCTGTTTTTTCTGCTCCTGCACTGGTCTTTCCATCTTAAGTTTCTTTTTGGTGGGTCCTCCTCTTTTCTCTGAACTCAAAAGTTGGTGTGGCCCAGAGCTCAAACCTTGATCCTCTTCACTTCTTCATCTATAATAATGGCCTTAGTGATCATATGTTGTAACATAAGCTCCCGAAGGCAGGGATCTTTGTCTTTTCTACACTGATATATTCCAACCACCAAAAATAATTCTTGACACAAAAGCAAGAACTTCAATGAGTGGAAGAGTATCACACCTATATTGGTGTGTTTCTACAAGTAACTGGGTAATTTTAATTAAGAGCACCATATATTTACAGGTGCATTTTACCTGATTTTTGTGAAGACAGAGCTACCACCAAGGCAGGATCGATTTCACAAGGTAATCCAGCAGCTGATGATAACTCATACACATTCATTGCAACCTGACAAAATGTAAGAATTTCAGAGTAAGAAATTTCTAACAAATTTTAGAGGAATCTTTAGGAAGAAAAGATTTACTGTTTATATTAGAGTTTGCCTACAAGAACACAGGGGAATTTCAGAAACTTGGCCAAAGCAGGAACTAAAATATAATTAACCTACACTGACCAGTAAATTTAGTTCTTTGTGATGGGCTGCTAGGTATAACTTCCTACTATTAAGCTAAGCAAAACTTTATATACTTTCTGTGGCAAATTCCAACACAATGATTCTAAAGAGAGTTATTTTTCTTGGAAGCATGGATGTAAAATATCAAGTCAAGAACAACAAATAAATGAGCGAAAGTGAATAAAAATGATTAGACCTATGCTCATGTACTTAAGTTCTTTAATGAACAATCACAGGTTCAATGTCTAATCATATCACATCTATAACTATGGTAAATAACTTATAGGACTTTAAGTAAAGAGTACTGGTAAAAATAAATCTGGTAAAGGAATTTCTAATGACTAATGTAATTTTTTTGTATCACATATGGATTTTAAGTATTCAAAACTTTCTTGACTGCACAATACCTCAACTAAAAGCTACCTACATAATTGGTTACACCTGATACTGCAACATAAAACCTAAGTATAAAATACAAAGCAAAATGGCACAGGTTAGAATAAAGGGAAATATGCCATCGATTAAGTTCTAGAAAATCATATGCAAACCATATGCAAAAATTAACTCAAAATGGATCACAGACTTAAATGTAAGAGCTAAAAGTGTAAAATTCTTAAAAGAAAACACAAGCATAAATCTTCATGACCTTGGGTTGGGCAATGGTTTCTTAGATATGACACCAAAATCAAAAGCAACAAAAGAAAAACAGATAAACTAGACATCATCAAAATTAAAAATATTTGTGTACCAGAAGATTCCATCAAGAAATGAAAAGACAGGTCACAGAATGGGAGAAAATATTTCTAATCATAAAGGGTCTAGTATCCAGAATGTATAAAGAACTCTTACAACTCAAAAACAAAAAGACAACCCAATTTAAAAATGGGCAAAGGATCTGAATAGACAGTACTCCAAAACAGATTTACAAATGGCCAATAAGCACATGAAAAGATGTTCAACCATGTTTCCTCATCAGCCATGAGGAAAATGCAAATCAAAATCCCAATGAGATGCCACTTCATACCCACTAGGATGCCGATAGTAGAAAAGATAGTGTCTTTGGTGGGGATGTGGAACCCTCATACATTGCTAGTAAGAATGTAAAATGGTGCAGTTGCTGCTTGGCACTTCCTCAAAGATTAAACACACAATTACCAGATGACCAATAATTCTACTCCCAGAGAAAAGAAAACCCATGTCCAGGTAAAAACTGAAAATGAATGTTCATAGGGGAATTAATTTATAAGAGCCTAAAAATGAAAACCACCCAAATGTCCATCAAACGATGAATGGATAAATAAAATGTGGTATATATTCAAACAATGGAAGATTATTTGGCAATAAAAACGAATGATGTACTGACACATGCTGTAACGTGGATGGGTCCTAAAAACATTATGCTAAGTGAAAACTGCCAGTCCCAATCCCAAAAGACTACATATTATATAATTCCAAGTATTTGAAATGCCCAGAATAGACAAAATCTATAGAGACAGAAAGGAGATTACTGTTTACATAGCATTAGGGAAATTAAGGGAAAACGGGGAATGACTACTAATAGCTATAGGGTTTCTTTTTGGAGTGATGTCTACATAATTCTGTGAAAATACTGAAAACTACTGAATTGACTTTAAATATGTACAATTTATGAAAGATGAATTATATCTCAATAAAGCTGTTTAAAGTATGTTTAGCTTTTAAAAATATATAATAAGTTCTGTTGAAAGTTAACTGGAGGGAAGCAGCTGTGGCTCAAGCAGTTGGGCGCCTGCCTACCACATGGGAGGTCCCAGGTTCAGTTCCTGGTGCCTCCTAAAGAAGACGAGCAAGACAGTGAGCTGATGCAACAAGATGAGGCAACAAACAGACACAACGAGGAAACACAATGAAAGACACAAGCAGAAGTGGAGGAGGCTCAAGCTATTGGGAGCTTCCCTCCCACATGGGAGGCCCTGGGTTCGGTTCTCCATGCTTCCTAAAAAGAAAACGAGCACCCAACAAACAGATACAGAGAGTAGACAGCAAGCACAAACAATGGGGTGGGGTGGGGTGGGGGAAATAAATAAAAACAAATCTTAAAAAAAAAAGTTAACTGGAAACTAAATACAATTATGTCAAGTGATAAAAGAATTGGATAGCTGTTCAAAAGTTTAATGAGTATTCTCATATTCTACATAGCAGTTTTTAATTTTTTTTTAACTTTATTTTTCTGCAGTGTTTACATTTAAGAAATCACGTTGAACTATTCAGACATACTTTTCAATCATAAAATTACAGAACAATCATTGACCTCAAATGTTTCTTCTGTTCAAAGTAGTGTGGGAGAAATAAAATAAAGAAAACAAGGTCTTGGTCTTTAAGAAGTTTACCATTTAGTATCAATGTAACACCAAGAAAAAAGACATTCTTTATCACTGGGATCCAGGAATGCTTCTTAGAAGATGGCATTTGAATCAGGCCTTAAAAGATAGGATTTCAAAAGGCAGAAATAGAAAAGGGCAGGATTTTCAGGTAAAGAAAATTACAGGATAAATAGATGTGTGAATCTGGCCAGTTCACAAGATATATATGAAGGGAGGAGCAGAGTAAGAAAGGAAAGAAAGCAGAAGAAGGAAGGGACAATTCAAAGATAAGATTCAACAAGTCTGAGTGGCACCAATTTAATAAAAGACTTGGTTAGTCATAGAGTTCAGACATTTCTTCTTTCAGTAAGTGTTTTTCAAAATACGCCAAACAGAAAATAATTCCTCCAAAAAACACAGAGGCTGAAAAAACATAAATATGAGAGCTGATATGTCACTTTCTAGATGTGAAATTACTGGTAAATCACTTGCTGGGACTAGATACAGTGGCTGGATTTCATGCATTAGCAAATTTTCAAAACAACAACAAAAATGTGTACTCACATAGGGTTACCGATCTTTTATATTTATTAATTTAAAACAAGGTATAAAAAATTAATAGCAATTTTTAAAAAGTAACTGAATTGAGTTTCATTCAAAATAAGACAACCATCTTTTTATTGGCTTCTTTTTCTCATTCTGACAATCTCAATCATGTATAAATGGCTATCTGTTTAAGAAAAAGAAGATCAATTTTCAATTTATTTTACATTGCTATAGGTAACCAAGGGAGAGTGAATTCCAAAATGCCAAGATAGTACTTTGGTGGTGAATTCTCAAAGATGCATTCTCACAAGGCAAGCATGCTAACTGATCAATTTAAAATAGAAACTTTATAGTAGAGTTTAGGACTTATTATATTTTATGCTATATGTAACAAATATTTCATTTTAAAAACTGTAAATTCAAACAGAAGTGATACTATTACCTTCATATCAGTTTCCCTTGGAATGTGATCCTTAAAATCTTCAATTGAACTTACAAGAAAAGGAATGTGGTAGGATAAGACCTAGGTAGGACAACAAATAAGAATATAGTTATTTTTAAATGGTAATCCCTAAATTTATGAAATGTTACAATTCAATATTCTAGTTTTCATAAAAGTTACTTTTCTTTCTTTATTTTTTATGTGGTTTTCTAAAGTACTAAGGTGTGCGGAATTGGAATGTATTCAATACTAAGCAGAGGACAATCAAAATGGAAAATACTTGAATGAATAGTAAAGTTAAAGTAGTAGTAGTACATCTTCAAAGCAAGCTTAAAAAAAACCCACCTAATTTCATGAGTTTAAATAACTCTAATTTCTTTGTATGCTTAATTTTATTTAACTATGAGAATTGAAATTTTAATTATGCCTTTGCCAACTGCAAACTTAGAGTAACTTTTTATTTGGGGGAAATTAAAAGGGATTATTTGAATGTAGAGTATGTACTTATTATGGTTTCTTACATCTCTAAGTGCTTCTTGTGCCAAGGATCGAAAGGATAAAATTACACCAATTATTGTCATCCTCTTCAAGACACTGTCAACCGCTAAATTTGAAGGAGAAGAGAAGAAAAAAAGCATAAATTGGATTCTTTTCTAACCTTAGAGAATTCTTAATTCATAAAATTCAGGTAAGATAAAAGACACTGTTAATAGCAACCTGATTACAAAAGATAATTAAAGAGGCAAAGGTAATTATAGTTTACTTCAAATGAAGCACACTCCATTTTTTAAAAGGGTTTAATAGCTCTCTGGAATCCTGAAATAATCATATAAGTAGTCAACCTGTATAATCCTATTTCAGAAAGGGCAGAGGTAGGACAAAGGAGAAGGAGACTGCGAGAAAGAGAGGAAGCTGATCAGAGTGGACGTGAATTAAATCCTCAACTGGCCCAGGAACTTGGGTATTCTAAATTCCTAAATTGCTGAAGTTCTGGGAGTCAAGGAACAAAAAAATGACTAGAGAGACCACAAGCAATTCTGGCAGCACCGGGTTGCTGAAAACCATAGATGGATTTGATCACCTATATTTTTTGGTTAGAAAATTATTATTACATATTCAACCTTAAAATGATTACAAATTCAATATTAAAAATGACAAAACCAAGTGAGATTAGGATTAGAAGGATCAGTATCTTCACAGTTTATACAGCCAAACAAACATTTATTGAAAACTCCCTCCCCTGCAAAACACCACACATTTTACTATGTAATAAGAATATAAAGATAAACAGAACAATGATCTAGACCTCAAATAACAGTCTAGTTGGACTGTTAAGAAAACTCTAAAAATATGATTCCATTTATGTGAAAAAGAAAAGCTTTACATATATATGCACATGTATTTGTGTACATTTAGCAACTTACTAGAAAGATGTATAGAAAACTGTCAAACATAGTTACTCCTGAGGAATAGGAATGGGGAGAATTGTGGGGTTTTTTTTTTGTTGTTGTTGTTGTTTTTACTTTCTACTTCCTGTATGACTTAAGTATTTACCATAAGCATATTTTACTAAAACACACAAACATGCATAATGTAAGCCAAACTGTGATGAGAATTAAAAGTGCTAACAAAATAATATAAGGCATAAATATGTTCCAAATTCTACATAAGCAGTAACCAGTCTCTGTATCGATCTCCAGCATTCAGCAGAGTGTTTGACACCCAGCAGACCAGTAGATGTTCAATGATATAGTGATTCAAGAAACAGAGACTAGGTAATTGTTACTAGCCAGAGAAGGAGAGGAGAAATGAGGGTGATTAAGAAAGATTTCTCTGAAAAATATCATCAAAGTTGGGCATAAAGAAGGACATTCCAGGCCAGAAAACAAAAAAGACACAAAACAATAACAACCACAAAAAAAAGAAACTGCAGAGAAGGTGAATAGCCAGAAAATGTTAATTAGTCTGATATAGTCATGTGTTTTTTTCAAAGGATATTACCCTGAACTTAATAAGTTTGCAGAAACTGTATAACTTCCTCTTGAATATGTACAACAATAATGACATATTAAAGTTCTGAAAAACTTCAAAGTAAGAAATCCTGTTTTCTTGTTTAACGGAGTGTCAAACCTATTTGACCAATGACACTTCCCCACTAACATCCCAAGGAACATTTTCCATTAACATCCCAAGGAACTAACAGCAGAGTAAAGGATGTGTGGGGTTGAGGCCAGGCAAGGGATAGGCAGTGGGGGAAAGAAAGGAAAAGAATGGCTGTAGATGAGGTTAATCTAAATAATGGAGTTTGAATGCCAAGCCAAGGAGCTTAAACAGACTATCCTTCAAGCAATCAAGGAGCTGTTTACAGTTTCTGAAATATAAAGTGATATGAAAAGAAATATGCTTCAGAAATAGGACTCTAATGTGGGGAATGGGTTAGAAAGGGAAGACTAGAGACATGTGAGGAGCAATGACTGGAGTAAAAGATGATGAAACCCTGAATAAAAGGCAGAGGGATAAAGAGGAACGGACTGGGGCATTACATTCAAGAGATGGAATCTACAGCAGGAGTTGCAAGCTCAAATACCTACAGCAGGTAACATAAAAGAGTGGGCTAGGTGAAACATTTCTAAAGGGAGCAATTGCTAGTTTAGCTTTGGTCAGTTGCTGCCATGTGGGAAAGCACTGCCCAGGTTTTTTGGGAGAAGCCGGAAGTTTGGAATTATTTTGTGAAATCTTCCATTTTTAAAATAACGACAAAAACATACTTTTTAATTTGATGCAGCACAGGGTCAAACAAAGTATGTCTTTGGCCAAATCAGGCCCACAAATTTGTAAACTCCAATATACAATATACAGCTATTGGATGTGGAATATGAGGAAAGGGAAGATCAGAGAGGATATGCAAAGTTTTCTAGTGTGAGTCACTGCATGGTTGGTGAGGGAGGTGGTGAAATAAAGAAAGAATATCATGCTTTTTATCCCTAGTCTCTTTCAACCATGGTGGTTTGAAGCTGTATGTACCCCCAGAAAAACATGTTCTTAAATCTAATCCATTCTTGTGGATGTAAACCCATTTTAAGTAGGATCTTTTGATGAGGCTACTTCAGTTAAGGTGTGACTCACCTCATTTGGGATGAGTCTTAATCCTATTACTGGGGTCCTTTATAAATGGAATGAATGCCAAGAAAGAAAGAGAAAGCCACAGATACAAGCCACTGAAATCAAGGAAACCTGCAAGAGAAGAGAGAAACCAGCAGAAGCTGCCATGTGCCTTGCCATAGGGCAGAGGAGCCAAGGATTACCGGCATCTGGTCTTTGGGAAGAAAGCACAGCCTTGATTTGGACATGTCATGGCCTCAATCTGTAAGCTAATAAATTTCTATTATTTAAGCCAACACATTTCATGGTCTCTGCTTTAAGCAGCCTAGGAAACCAAAGCAACCTCCCACGAAGGGAAGATATGATCCATTCCAGAGATGTTATAAAGGGTTTCCAGGTCATATATAGATGAAGGCTGAAGAAAAAAAAAAAAAAAAAAAAAATGGCTCTTGAACTTTAGCATGAATTAGAATCATCTGGAGCACTTATTAAAACACAGATTGCTGAGCCCCAGTCCCAGAGTTTCTAATTAAGTAGGTCTTAAGGCCCCAGTAGAGTAGTGATGTCACTGCTGGTCCAGGGACAGCACCTTGAAAACTTATGGTCAAACTAGAACTTGTTATTAAACATCTGGTGCTCAAGAGAAGAAGTTAAGAATGGGGATAAAAATGTAAGATACACTGGTATATAAGATCAGATAAAATTTTCTTCTTGTAGAAGAAGAATGGAAGAGTAGGGTATCACTAACTGATACCATGCAGGAGATGAGCCAGCAAAATGCCTAAGAAGTGTAGAACTCAAAGTATTGGCAACTGAAGAGAATACATAGAATTTTAATAAAAAGGAGAATAAAGAGATAAACAGAGAAACCAAGCAGAATGCACACCAGATTTTGCAAATGGGTAGTCACTAACGACCTGTTCTAGAAAGGTTTCAGGAAAGCGGCCATATTACAGTACATGGACAGTGATGGGTTGGGAAGATGAAACAGTAAATATGAGATAGTCAAAAGTTTAGCAGTATGAAGGGTGGAAGGGTAAGTAGGTGGCAAGTTAAACAACAGACTTTATGTTTGTTAAGCAGAGGGAAAAAATCAGTGGAGAAGATGATTCTGGAAATACTAGAGTTGGGGGAAAATAAATGATAGAATACAGTTCTAAAAATGTAGAAAGAAATGGAATTAAGAACACAAATGAAAGGAAAAAAAGAGTTCACATCTGGTGGTCATATTTTTTAAATAAAAGAAAAACCAAAAGAAGAAACCCACGGAGGCAAGATGGCAGTTGGAGAACATATTTAAAGTGCCGAAAGCAAAAATAAAACATGCCTACCAAGAATTCTATATCCAGCAAAACTGTCTTTCAATAATGAGGGAGAGATTAATTCATTCCCAGAAAACAAAAGCTGAGGCAGTACCACCAGACTGATCCTACTCTAAAGAAGAGTTCTGCAGGCTGAAATGAAAGGACAGTATTGAAGCTACATGAAGAAATAGCTTCTTCATGTAGCATTACTCTGGTAAGGGTAATGATGGGAGAAATATAAATGCCAGTACTACTGTATTTTTCGTTTGTAACTCTACTTTTTACTTCTTATAGGATCTAAAAGGTAAATGCCTAAAATGCAATGAGAAATCCTGCATTCGGGGTTTTGTAGCAGTTTGGCATTATTTATGAATTCCAAAAATAGATACTGGATTATGTCTGTGAACTCGTCTTTTCCTCTAGGCATATTAGATTATACTGGATTCAGAAGTTTTGCTTTTACTTGATTAAATAATGATTAAGGCTTTGGGTGTCAGTAGGATATTGAGACTCACAGAGAAACCACACCGCAAAGAAGGGAGTTTTGAGTTTTGAACTGGAACCCTGGAAGTGAACACATAGGAGAAGAAAACAGAGGAACAGAGACAGCTCCTTAGACACAGCAGAGGTCCCAGGGAAAGAGACAGAGCTGGTCGCCTGATAGTCTACAGTTGGCCTTCTGGAGAGAGGCAAAGCCTAGAGAGCCTCATAGTCTATAGCTGACCTTGTGGAGAAAACAGAGATGCTGAGCCCCGACAGAAATGAGCCCCGGGAAGAGAGGAACCCAGGAAGCCTGAACCCTGGCAGGCATCGGCAGCCATCATGCTCCAACACGTGGCAAAAGACTTCGGTGAGGGAGGTAACTTATACTTTATGGCCTGGTAACTATAAGCTTCTACCCCAAATAAATACCCTTTATAAAAACCAACTGATTTTTGATATTTTGCATCAGCACCCCTTTGGTTGACTAATACAGGCTTGTAATGTAGAAGCATGTAATTTGTGACCAGAACTAAATAAAGGTGGGGAATGGAAGTTTGTATAAACTATTGAAGTTAAGTTGGTACCAAAGCAAAAGAGACTGTTATAGATTTAGGATGCTAAATGTAAGCCCCATGGTACTACAAAAAAAATAGAGAATATGCAAGCTCATAAAGACAAAAATTAGAGGACAGGTTGCAAGGGGAATAAGGGGAATGGAGAGTTAATGCATAATGGGTATAGAGTTTCTGTTTGGGGAGATGGGACAGTTTGGTAATGGAAGATGGTGAGGGTACCACAACATAGTAAATGTGATTAATCCCACTGAATGATCTATGCTTGGGAATGACTGAAATGAGAGTTTATGTAAATCACAATTAATAAAAAAGAAGAAGAAGAAAAGAGACAATGAGAAAGACATATAATTCTGGATGGCATTTAGCAAGGGAGAAGAAAAGGCTCAAACCTTATTGGAACATATGAAAAAATTCAAATACAAACTGTAAGCTTTATATTAATGTTAAATATCTTGATAACTGCACTTAAGGTGGTTACATAAGTGAATGTCCTTGCTTTTAGGAAATGTACATGCATTATTAAGTGTTCAAGAAGTATGACGTACACAACCTAGTATTCAGAAATGATGGATGGATGGATGGATGGATGGATGGATGGATGGATGGATGGAAAGATGGACTGACAGACTGATGGATAGGTAGAATGATCGGCAAATACGGCAAAATGTCAAATGGTGGCTCTATGTATATGGGGGGATAAGGTCATGTTGGATTCTCTGTATGGGGTTTGTATTATATTTGTAATTGTCTTATAAGGTTGAAAGTATTTAAATAAGAAGTTTAAATTTTTAAAAAAAGGGGGGAAGGAGTAGAGACATTATAAGATTTTCCCAAATCACATAATTAAGTAGTCCCAAAAACTGAAAATAAATTCTAGATTGCCTCCCAATTCAGGACTATCTTCTAATAAATTATATTGCTTTATCTTTTAAGAATATTTAAAAGTATGTGTTTGTTCATCATGAAAATGAAACAGCTATAAAAATACATCAACTTGTGGTTATGGGGCAAAGGAGCACAAAGGTAGAAAACTGGAAATTAAAGACGAAAGAGTGTTTTTAGAAAACATTTCAACTGAAAGAGTAGCTCCTTTCTATTTCTCTAAATAAACCACTCTTGGTGGAGCTTTTGTTTTCTAAATCACAAAAAAGATCAATTTAGATTTAGATTTTGGCCAATCCCAAAAGTTATAACTCACTGCTATTATATACAAATTTCATGTAAGCAGAATCAAGATAAGGACTATGGGTTTTATTTTGAAAACTTGCAAATTCTGCTTAGAATTTTAACAAATTCATTTTTGTTACAGTTCTATTCTTGAATAGGAGAGTCAAATAACAATAAACAAGGTACTGAACACCACAGTGGATTAACTGCTTATATCCAGATGACATAGTCAGAAGACTGCTTATTAGTAGGAAGGTAGGTAGGGTTAAGTAAGGCTAGTTGGGTGATCAAATGAGTACTAAGAAATGAGAAAAACAGGAAAACCTACAAATAAGAATAAAAGGAAAAAGAATGGAAAATATAAGTATATAATGAAATAATGAACAAAGATCAGGCAGAAATTTAAAGTCATTTCCTATTAAGTATTTATACACATCCCTCCTTCCTATGATGATACCAAGTCAATCTTTTCTTCTTCTAATTAATTTTTTAAAATATCGTAACAGTAAAAATTGACCTTTTTTCCCCCTTTTGGTGTACATCTCTATAAATTTTAACGTGTAGGTTTATGTCATTGCTGTCACCATTATCAGGAAACAGAATAATTCCATCACCCCAAAAAACTCTTTTGTGCTTTCCCTTTATACTCCTGGCAATCACCTATCTGTTCTACAAGTCAATCTTTACTGTAGTTTAACTTTACACTAATTCTTATTAAAAATTTTTTTTATTTTTTAAAACAGGATAAGATAGCCTAGTAAAGTGATTCTCTAGAGCATTTTATTTTGTAAATTCTGATATAAGCATTTAAAGGAAAAGTATCAAAGAGAAAGTATGTGAAATATACACATGGCTTTAATTTTCTTCAAGATTATTTTTTGTTTGAGAAAGTACATTCTGGTTTTCTCAAATATAAAGAATATTTTATTTGGAATTTTGCCATTTTTTAATGTTGAGAAGTGAATTAATAATGAATCAATAAGAAGTGTGGCTTTAAAATTAATTTTTTACTTTAAAATTAATTTTTAATTATAACTAACAGCCCAAGTACAAGAAGCAAAAGAAAATAAAATTAATTCAAATTAGTCTAAAATAGTTATCTTGCTAAACACACTTTAATAAATATTTAATATGCACTGTTATTTTACAATATACCTTCCACAAAGAGTCAATGTCAAAAAGACTTTTTTTTTTTTTTTTAACAAGTATTGGGGATTGAGCCCAGGACCTCAAACATGGGAAGCAGGAACTCAATCACTTGAGCTACATCTGCTCCCCAAGAAGACATTTTTAAAAATTGTAGGCTCTGGTATTTCATGCAATGGAATGCTATTTAGCAACAAAAAGGAAAGAATTATTGATTCACTTAACAACACGGATGAATATCAAAAGCATTATGCTAAGTGAAAGAAATCAAATGCAAAAGAGTATTTACTGGGTGACTCCATTATATGAAGTTCTATAACCAGCAAAATTAATACATAGTGATAAAATCAGATCAGTGGTGATCTGGATTTGGGAATTACAGGTGGGAAACTGACTGCAAAAGGACATGAGGGAACTTTCTGGGGTATTAAAACTGTTCTCTATCTTGATTGGGGTAATGGTTACACAGGTATATAAATTTGTCAAAATTCATTATACTATTCACTTAAATGTGTGCATTTTATTGCATGTAAATTATACCTCAATAGTTTATTTTTAGTACCAGAAGTTATCAAAAATTTTCCTTTAACAATAAAATTTAAAAAAAAAAAAAAAAAAAAATTTTTCCTTTAGTTTAAATTAATGCAGATTTACTGTATTAAGATTAACAGGTTCAAGAACTAATTGAAAAGGATAATATTTATTAAATATTTGACACATGGTACTAACAGTATGGTACAAAAATTGTGAAATGAATAAGCAATGTACTTAAAAGATCCTTTGACAGCAAACATCTTTTAGTTCTCTTCAAAAGCTAAATGGTAGTGTTCATATTTTACTACTTATATTTATGTTTAGAAATTTAGAGCAAAAGCTAAATGCTCAGTGCCAAGGTTTTCTTAATGTTTACAAAAAGTATCCTGAGTTACCCACACGATAATCTTTTAAAGAGTGCAGCCATCTGGTCTGGTTTGTCAAAGCTGGTCCTCATTTGTGTTAGCACATCAACGTTCTCCACCACAAGTTTCTAAATAAAAAAAGAAAGATTGTAGGTCAGGCACAGACCTTCATATGTTAATGACATAAGACATGCTTGGAAATTACAATCTGGCAAGCAGGAAACAGTTCATGAAATCCAGATGCTCTATATTTTTGTTGTTGTTGTTTCAATAAATGAATCTTAAAATTATCCACAAAAGATTAGTATTTTTTTTTCTTCAGTTTACAAATACAAGAAGGAAGGAATTTGGGAAAAAGCAATAAAGATAAGTAGTCAGATAAAGGATTATTTTATGTTTAGACAAAGAACAGTAACAATAATAAAAAGTAGACACTCAAGTGGATATGGAGGGTAACATATTGCAACCAAAAAACAAAACAAAAAAGAACTTGCTAAAGTTAAAGCTGACCAAAGACAAGGGTAGGTTTTGTCTTTAGACAATGAAATCATCACTGGATATATATAACAGAGGGAGAATAACTTGTCGGGATATGGTACCATTTGATAGGAATTATATTAAAGTAATATTTCCTAGATCAAATTAGAAAATGGAAGTATAAATTATTTACCTTCTTTTACACTGACCACAGGAAAAAAGGGAAGAGAAGATACAGAAGAGAAATTCTTCCCATATATTTAAAGGAAGGGAGAGAGGGATAGCTATTCAAGAAAAGTGTAACTCATTAAAGAATGTTTTCCTTAAAAAGAACATCAGAAAACTAATTTAATCTAAAAGCTATAACTAAAAAAATTCAATTAATTTCATCCTGGCAGAGATAAGTCTGGACAACAACTGAATTTCTAAAGCCTTGAGGGGAAAAGTGAGTTAGACTTTCTACGGTTACACTGTTACCCAGTACCTGCCCCATCTGAGTTTACCACTAAGTTTTGCCACTATCATGCTTAAACATAGTTCTTTTATATATAATTCAAGTGAAACTTATGATTTAGTTTCTGATCTCTATAACTTTATAAAATTCTTTTATAACAGCATATTCATTACTTTTGGCTCTCTAGAGCAGTTCTCAGCCTTTACTACATACATATCACCATCATCTGATGAGCTCTTTCCAAATACATATATACAGGCTTCATCCCTGGATATTTCTATTCAGCCAGCCTTGATGGGAAGATATAGCAAGCATATCTGTTAAAGTGCCATGGTGGTTTTATTACAAACCAAAGGCTGACAACAGCTGATTTAGGGTGAGCCTGAAAACACTGTAAAAATTCTATAAATATCATTTCTTCCGAACACTAGTGTGAATTTTATTCAGGTTACATGATGTTAATTACCTCAGATTCTCTCTCATTATCCTTCTAGTCAGATATCCAGTTCTGGACTCTGATTAGACTGACTGTTCTCTCTGGGCCAGCTTAGTACTCGGCCCAGCCTAGAACCTGACTCAAAACTCACTCAAAATCTATGTTCAACCCTGGTTGTTTTCACCGAACCTTGAACATACTATCATATTTCACTGAACCTCAAAGACACCACTGAATTTAAAATGTACCATTATTTTATATGTCACTAAGAAAAAACATGTTACCAATTAAACTGTGACATGTTTTCTAATCATCTAAGACACATATGTTCTCAGAAATATTAAAATATAGGATAATTGTGCCTTAAAATCAGTAAAATGTGGTATATATTTAACAGAGTAACTGCACTCATTTTTTTTAGTTCCTGTACTAGGAACTTACTAACAATCACATTTAATCCTAAACCAAATGAGGGAGGCAATATTCCAATTTTACAGTTGAGAAAACTAAGGCTCTGAGAAGTAAAACAACTTGCCAAAAGTTAGAGATATTATATAGTGGCCTTGGAATTTGAATTCAGGTATGTTACCTATAAGTCCATGCTCTTAACCTGTAAAGAAATGGTTCCCAATTTTTTTAAGATTTATTTATTTTTATTCATCCCCCCCCACCCTGATGGTTTTTTCATCTGTCTATTCATTGTTTGCTCACTTTCTTCAGGAGGCACCAGAAACCAAACCCAGGACCTCCCACATGGGAGGCAAGTACCCAACAGCCTGAGCCACATCTGCTCCCTGTGGGCTGCAGCGTCTGCTGGCTTGTGGAATCTGCTTGTTTAGGCATCTGCTCGTTGCAGTGGGGCGCAGGTGTCTAGCTCATTGCAGTGGGGTGCGGCGCCTCGCTCGCTGCAGTGGGGTGCGGGCATATAGCTCGTTGTGGCAGGGTGCAGTATTTAGCTCATTGTGGTGGGTGCAGGAGTCTGCTCATCTTCTTTTAGGAGGCACAGGGACCTGAACCTGGGACTTCCCATGTGGTAGGTGGGCACTCAACTGGTTAAGCCACATCTGCTTCCCTGGTTCCCAACTTTTAGTGTGCATCAGAACCCCTGGAATACTTAATAAATTCCAACTTTCTCATTAGCAAATCTGCATTTCTAACAAGTTCTTAGATACTGCTGCTGTTACTGGTCTGAGAGCCATACTTTGAGAACCACTACACTAAAGTATTTGCTAATGATGCCTTTTCTTCAAAGGAGTTTATATATTTAAAAATGTTTAAAGTTCTCCCTCAACTGCATCCTGAAACAGAGCTCTCTATATATTTAAAACCACTGATTAATATCGCTGACAAACATACTGAAAGCTTGAAGTAATACTATAAACTTCCAACTAAATGGTAGAACTGAGACAAATCAAGTGAATCAAATTAATAGTATAATTTTTTTTTAATCTAAAGTCTTCTGGGATGCCATGAAGAACTAGAAGAATTGATCTACAAAATGCCAAAACAATTCTATTGGCAGTAGTGGAAAGAGAAATTTACTAAACAGGTACAATTCCAAGTCAAACACCCCAAGAATTTTAGTAGGAAAGAAGACTGGTTGCTTTCTTCCCCAAAAAGTAATTAATCAATATGTACCCCCATGAATACAGATATGCATAGTGTTGACTAGGTCTGAAGTAAGAATTATTCACAAACATCAAATATAAAGGCTCCCCTTTTGTATTCTGCACACAAATTTACTCTTTGAAACAAAAAGGCCCCCAGCTGAAACAGGAATTAAAGTAATTATGGTTATATTTAAGATAAAAAGAAAAAGATGCATCCACATGATATTTAGTGTTAGTTTAGATTAACTATGAAAAACAAAAATAGAGAAAAATAAAACCAAAGGAGCTACAGAATGATCTTAAAAATATTATAATCGCTCAAAAAACATTTTATGCTCTAGTGTCAAAAGGCCTATGCTATTAAGAGACATCAACATGCTCTGCGGGGGAGAATGTGAGCTACAATTTTTTCAGAGGGATATTTGGCAATATCAAAAAAGTTTTAATGTTCATACCCTTTGTGGCAGTTTGATATTATTTATGAATTCCAAAAAGAGATATTGATTATGTTTGTAAACTGGTCTGTTCCTCTGGGCATGATACCCTTTGATTTAAATCCGTTTACTTGATTAAATCAAGATTAGGGTTTTGAGTCGACCACATCATTAGGGCATGCAAGGTTGAGTTCCCACCCCTTTCTTTGGTGGACTGATAAAACAGACTCTCACACAGTAGTAGACACAGAGGAGCAGAAGTAGCATGAGAAAAGAGGAAAGGAACTCCATAGACATGGAAGAGGATCCTGTGGCCTGGGAAGAGAGATGAGCCATTCACCTGATAGTTTACAGCTGAAGAGAACAGAGCAGCTGAGCCCTATGACAGGCTACAGCTGAGATCAAAAGAAGCTGGACCCACAGAGCCTTAAAAGTAAAGAGGAAGGTTGAATCCTTGCAGATTTTGCCCACCATCTTGCGTCAACACATGGCAACAGACTTTGGGTGAGAAAATACCTCTTATGGTACCTTGAGTTGGACTCTTTAGGGCCTTGTAACTGTAAGCTTCTCCTCCAAATAAATAAACATTATAAAAGCCAACAGAGTTCTGGTACTTTGCATCAGCACCCCTTTGCTGACCAATACACCCTTTAACTCACTTTCAAGAATTTTTCCTACAGAAACACTCAAATAAGTAAACTATGTTTAAGTGCTGGGTAAATGTACAGAATTCTACATATATGTTTAAAACTCTGTTCCTTCCAGAAACCCACTAAAAATTTAGAGGAAAGGAATAAAAAGGGCAAAAACCTAAAATAATAAAGGATACAGTAGAAGAAACTAGACCAAATGAAAGATGTCAACAAATTTCTGTAAGATAGAAACTGGAGCAAAGAATAAGCAAAGTTGAGAAATCTGATATGCAAATTCCTATAGCGGAGGTATAATCTAAAAGCAAACTAATTCATGCCTCAAGAACAGGAAGGGCTTGGGAAGCGGATATGGCTCAAGCAACTGAGCTCCCACCTACCACATGGGAGCTCTCCAGTGCCTCCTGGAGAAGACCAGCAAGATAACGAGCTGGCGCAGCAAGCTGACTCAACAAGATGACGCAACAAGAAGACACAAAGAGGAAACACAATGAGAGATACAACAAAGCAGGGAGCGGTGGTGGCTCAAACAAATGAGCACCTCTCTCCGACATGGGAGGCCCCAGGTTGGTTCCTGGTACCTCCTAAAGAGAAGATGAGCAAACAACAAACAGACACAGACAGCAGACAGCAAGTGCAAACGACAGGCAGGAAGAATAAATAAAATAAATTAAAAAAAAAGAATAGGAAGGGCTTAAAAATTGAAGGCAAAAGTACCAAAAAAAATACAGATTTGAGGCTGAAAACAAGAGAATTATTACATGTCTGTATGGGGAGTAGTTACATTCCTAACTTCTCTTCACCACCTTAGGGAGAGATGTCAACCAGAAGGACTATAAATTCAGGAACACCAGGAATAGAAGTTGGTAGCAGAGAGAGACAATGATTTGAGAATGATGGCAGCAAACCAAATATATTTAACATCCTACAGCCACTCTTCACTGATATCGAATGGCCGTTTACTTTTCAGTTGGAGGTTACTGTGTTTGAAAATTAATTGCGGGGATCATTTGAAACCTGAAATAAAGATACCTTCCTCCAACGATGTTTTTTGTTAGTTTCTGCCAAGCACCTTGGGGTACTACTAATCTAGGACAAACTTAACCCAAGTTCAAGATTTAAGATTCTTTGGATAAAGCAAGCCAGAAAACAAGGCTGCAAATCCTGGGGAGGGATCACTTTCAGTCCATCCTTACTCTGAAGGTATAAACTCCCTTAACGGTTCCTACATAAACTGAGTAGGAGAGAAATTTAAACAGGCTTCCCACTCCCTGCTCAGGCAGGTTTGGGTAATCTGTACATTTTAAGCCTTCACTCCCTATTCCCTACCCTCATCCACATCCCCTGGTAACCTATATTCTAGATCGACTGACTCTTTTGAGTTTGCCTTTTCTAATTATTTCATATCATTGAGGTCATACAATTTTTTTCCCTTTTGTGTATAGCTTATTTCACTCAACATAATGTCTTCAAGGTTCATCCACGGTGTCACAGCCTTTTTACAGCTGAATAATATTCCATTGTATGTATACACCACATTTTGTTTACCCATTCATTGGTTGATGGACACTTGGGTTGCTTCCATCTTATCTTTTAGCAATTGTGAACAGTGCTGCTATGAACGTCAGTGTACAAATATTTGTTTGAGTACCTGCTTTCAATTCTTTGGGGTATATACTTGGATTGCAAGATCATATAATTCTATACTGCAGAACTGCTAAACTGTCTTTCACAGAAGCAGCACCATTTTACATTCCCACCAGAAATGAATGTTTCTATTTCTCCACATCTTCTCCAACACTTGTAAATTTCCATTTTTTAAAATAGTAGCCATTCTAGTGGGTGTGAAATGGTAACTCATTGAGGTTTTGATTTGCATTTCCCTAATGCTAATGACGCTGAGCATCTTTTCATGTGCTTTTTGGCCATGTGTGTATCTTCTTTGGAGAAATGCCTATTCAAGTCTTTTGCCAATTTTTTAACTGGGTTATCTGTCTTTTTGTTGTTGAATTAAAAGGATTTTTCTTTATATATCCTGGATATTAAACCCTTATCAGACATGTGCTTTCCAAATATTTTTCTCCCATTGTGTAGAATGTCATTTTACTTTCATGATAAAGTCCCTTGAGTTTGGAGTTTTGACTACTCACCCTCTTGTCCCACAAGACCACCAAAACTGCAGCTCAATTTTACAAATGTTACTTCTGGATCAAGAAATAGCCTCAGGTCAAAAGTGGCTTCCAGGGCAAGGTTTATGTCTCTGAGTTCCCACATCCTTCTTCATTTAAGTCTAGCAATACCTATCTCATTTTTTTCCTCTTTAAGAAGACTCTTTTATTTACATATTTCTCTGGTTTTTCAGTTGCCCCAAAGGAAAAGATGGTCTGAATTATCTAGCCTACCAATATTAGAAGCAAAATTCTATACATTATTTTGGTTTTATAATTTTAAAACTATATTACTCAAAGGAAAATAATTTCATAGGACACTGAAATATGCAAAACAATTAGAATTATCATTGATAAAATAAGCACTTTAGATATTTATCTCAATAAGATAGACTAGTATAAAATATAATACAGTGAACCTGTCAATATGAAACAGCCTATTATAATCCATAAGACTTCTTACATTATAAATAACAAAACTACAAATGGAAGTATGTGTCATTGTGCAGAAGCTGAGAATATAAAGTCACGAATAACCTTTCTCCAATTCTTAACAATGCACAAGTAGTTTAACCCAGAGAAATCTGGATTACGTCAATTATATCATGGGGTGATTTTCATAAAGAATCTCCATGAAAAATAACTGTAAAGCACTGTGCAATGCAGAAAACTAAATCCTTAGGACTAGGTTTGCTTTGAAGAAAATCTAAATGATGAAGTTACAATGCAAGAAATATAAAGATTTTGTATTTATGGCTGACTATATGACATCTTTTGAAAAAAATAATATTTAAGCTAATTGGGATTTAATTTTTGAGAAGAGAAAAATAAAAGTAGAAAGTCTCTAAATACCAAAACACAAGCATATGTTTTTTTAAAAAATCTTACAAACCAACATTAAATCATTAATTAAAATTATGCAAATTATTATGAAGGCAAAATGAAAAGTCACATCAACTAAGGAAAATCACATACGAGGTTACTAAAATCCTAAAATCAAATGTTTTAGAGAAAAATGTTTTAGTATACTAAACTATCTTAGTTTGGGAACATATTTCATTAATTTACACTTGTGTAATCGCAAAGAAAATGAATCTAAGCTCTTATTCAAAAGTCTCTTTTGGCTAGGCTTTGGACTCAGGTTTAACCTAATCAAATATTTGGGAAAAAACAATCCAGCCAAGAATCAATACTCCTAAATTAGAGAAGTCAACGGCATTAAAAAAAAGAAGCCAATTTTATTTATATAATTACTATATTAACTTTAAATTAAATTTTAATATCTGAGCAAGAGAGAACATGGTCATTTCAAAATATAAGACAGAAATTTTTTAAAAATAAGCTCCTTCCATTTATTTTTCAGGAATAAGAACGTATTTGATAACATTAATACAGACATAGCCAGTACAGTTAAATGTATGGAAAGATTGCTACAGGGAAGCGGGTGTGGCTCAGTGGATGGAGCCCCCGTTTACCATATGGGAGGCCCGGGTTCGCGTCCCGAGCCTCCTTGTGAGGGCACACCGGCCTGAGCGGTGCGGTGGGCTGATGCAGCAACCTCACGGCAGGAAGCGGGTGTGGCTCAGTGGATAGAGCACCCGTTTACCATATGAGAGGCCCTGGGTTCGCTTCCCGGGGCCTCCTTGTGAGGGCAGGCCTCCTTGTGAGGGCAGGCCTCCTTGTGAGGGCAGGCCAGCTCGCGCGGCACCGTGGGCTGATGCGGCAAGACCTC
>JAQZBX010008981.1:30671-47100 GCA_029593785.1 Cabassous unicinctus | reverse complement strand
TTCTATTACAAGAAAAACATAAGGTTCAATATCAATTCTATTTCTGTTTTCCTTTTTTATAAATGTAAACACTTAGAAACCTTGCTACATAAAGTAGATGGGGATCAAAAGATTTTTTGAGAAAGGCCATTCAACTCTTTGAAATCTTTATTAGTCATATGCCAAAAATCACATTGTGATCTATTGTTAAAAGCATATTTCAGTGACCTATGAGCTGTCAGTTCCATCACATTTCTTCTTCAGTTTTATCCAAAGCAAAGAACTGGCAAATACCTGCTTTCAGAAGGATTTGCTATGCAATTATTAGAATCATTCCCTTCCTCAGTTTCTGTGGAATATACCAAAAAAGGCTTAGCAAAATATTACTACTTATACTTGTTTTTCTCTTACTTAGAGACACTTTGTTTAATCTGTATACTCAGAATGAGGTGAAAATACAAATATCATTCATTTTAATTCACTTTTGCTGTTATAATATTTTAAAATGCCTTATCATATGTGCTTTAAATATAACTATTTCATTAGTTCATTTAATTTATGGGCAATGCCCACTATATAATGTATATAATCAAACTTTCTATGAGAAAAAATCTGACTTTTTTTTTTCAGTCAAATAAATAAAATTTTATCATAACCGTCTCAGTTCTGAATTCTTACTCTAGGCAGGTAGGGAGAGAGGCAGAAAGACAGATTAGGCACAAATCCTTGTCATGAGTTTGTAAATTGGATTAAATAAGAATCACTTCCTTTAATATTTCTTACCTTATTGACCCTCTCTTTGCAACTATGTGACTCTTCTGTAAGTAAAAAGCATTCTTTGACCATGCTTGGGCTCTGGGGTTGATGATGAGGTCATTAAACAAAAATGTTATTCCTCCCTCCTTACAGACCTGATTTTTAAACCTGCCAACAATCCTAAATACTCCATTTCTAAGGCTACACTTTGCCCTTGGTAGAACTATGTACAAGACAGGATGGATATCACAGCCTTAGCATGCATTTTCGGTATCTTAAATAAAGGCGACTTCACCAACAAAATACTTTAAATTTTGCCTTTGTTTGGAACAGTGGAAGCTTTATATTCCAGGACAATGTGTAAAGTAAGATTTTGGATGTGTGACTTTCTGTTGTAAAGAAAGTCTACATATGGTAGTTAAGGTGCTAAAATTTAGTTCCCTTAAAACGACCCAGCCTTTCCTTATTAAAAAGTCTTCAGGGAGTCCATGGGTACAGCTACCCTTATTTGAAAACCCCTAGACTAGATGACCACCATGGACACTCCAACCCGGAGATTCTGTGATATTGCTAGTTAGGCTGTTTCATTAGGAGAGAAGAATATGGCAATTATCACAATTATTACTGCCCCCTTCAATCACACCCAGACAACTTTGGTTCTTTTGTTTTACAAATGAAAGAGCCCTAGCTCAGAAAAATAGGCACCTGTTAAATTTACCTATGGGATTAACTGGATAAAGAGGTAAAGTAAATAGATACACCTATTGACACAACATTGGATACACATATTTCATTGGGAAATATTTAAAACCCTTTAATGATAAATGGGAGGAAGCAACAAAACAAAAATACATAGCTATTAAACTACTTTGAGATAGGAAACCTGAAAACTTTGAAGTCAGAACTCAGTCACTTATTACCAAAACTAATGTTCTTGGGTAAAGGTGATGTTTTGGAAAAAAGTAAGTAAAATCCGGGATTAGGACCAGTTTATGTTTACCAGCTCTCAAAGCACAAGTATACTATAAAAGCTGCTATAAACTATTTATAGCAGCAATAGAATCAACACCAAAGAGTAGATTAAATTACATAAGGCTCAGAAGGTAAAGGTAGAACTTAATACCATAGAGCATTATAAATGTTTGAACTTGATGAATGAGTCCGAATATGAGTGAGCCATATTCATATTTAAATATACAAGTGTACTAATAGGTCTTAATGGGGAAAGGACTGCTTCTCTATTCAATATTTTAAAAATAGTTTCATGTAGAAGTCAGCCAAAAGGCAAAAACTTATTAGGAATTTAAATTATAACACAACTAATATTGTTATAGTACCCATGACAGTTTTGTTTTACAAAAAATTGGCATCCACTCAGCAAAAATAAGTATATACCTTTATGTGCTAAAATTGCTAGCCAAATGGATTCTCTAGAATAGTTCAATAAGTTACTATATCTTGATGTTGTATGAAATAGATAAATTTAAAACATAGTAATATAAAAATATTTCCATTTTAGTAAAAATAAAGATTACAATGATGATTATATAAAATACGTAGTTTTAGAATTATACAGAACCTACATTTGAATCCTGACTCAAACACTCACACTGGTACAAATTTACTTCTCTGAGCCTAATTCCCTCCTCTTGAAATAATATCGACCTCAAAGAGTTGTTTTGAAGTTTAAAACAGATAATTTGGGTGAAACTACTGGCATATTGTAGGGTAGGTTCTCAGTAAAGATTAGTTCCACCATACCCTCCCCCAACCCCTTTAATCTCAGTAAAAGCTGACTGAGGGGAGCAGGTGTAGCTCAGTGGTTGAGTACCTGCTTCTCATGTATGAGGTCCTGGGTTCAATCCCGGTACCTCCTAAAAAAAATAAAATAAAATAATGTAATTGATGACAAATGTTGGTACCTGTGCAGAAGCATCCTAAATGAAAAGTAGAAACTGGCCTCAGATATTTTAAAAATTCTAAGTTAAGAAAGATACCTGGTTAGATAGGAAGCAAAAATAATCTGAGTGGCAGGATTATACTTTTTCTCATTTTACTTAACTATCTGTTCTAATTTCTCTAAAATGAACATGTACTAGTATTGGAAAATAAATATTTAAAATTTCTATGAATGATGCACAGTTTATAACCTAGGAATTGATACATGAAAAATTACAATGATTGACCCAATTTTGAACTTTTATTCCCTAGAACATTTTATACTACTAAATTAGTTCAAGAAAAATAGCCAAACAGTTAACTGTCATCATTATGGACATCAGGAAAGGAGGGTTGAAGACATTGTAAATAATGTCTTTTTATTAAGCTTTGGAACAAGCCCTTCTTGCCTCATATCTGGATTATTGCAACTATATACTAACTCTTCTCTTGACTTCCAGGCTTCCCATACTCCTGCACTTTCATGTTCTCAAGACAATGATTTCATTTCACCTTTAGCCTGCTCAGAACCTTTAGTTGGGCTCCATTTAGCTATAGCTGTACTTGCAGCTGATGGCACTTATACAATTGTGGGATGCAGTAGTCCAGGTAAAACACACTCCTTTTATTTACTAATAATATACTCTCCCTCAAACCTCATGTTTATCTGTGAGTGTGAATTTGTTGTGACTTGCTCTAGATCTCTCCACCATAAACTAGATACCTGCCGTATGTATCCATTTGTCATCTGAGGGCATGTTCCTTAGTAATCTTGAATTCTGTTTCTCCTGATCACCCACCACCCACCACCCCCTCCCCAAAATACACAAGTCAAGAGCAGGTACCTTTGTGTCAATGAAATGCAATTTACCAATAACAAGTCTACTTCAAGTATCTATTTTTAAAGCATACCATAAATGATATGCATAGTAACAGAGTGCTTGTAAATATATACATCTTTGGAGAAATAGGGTGGACTAATGTTCTCTTAAAGAGTGAAAATATAAAAAACCATTAACATGAAGTATAAAGTATAAAGACCAAATTCCTTAACATGGCATTCAAGGGCCTCCAAAAAGTGATGTCATTTTTCTTTTCCAACTTTATTTCCATTATTCCCATAACAGCTCCATTGATGTCTTCAATGCCTACTGAGGGTTGGGCACTATAATAAGCACTTTATATTGTAATACTACATTTAATCCTTACAGCAGCCCTGTGTTGGCATCATTCCTATCCCAGCCCATTTTACAGATGGGGTTTAGTATCTTTCTCAAGATCACACAACTAGGTAGTGATAGGGCCAGGAATTAAACCCAGGTGTATCTGACCTCAAAACCAGTTTTCTGAATTTCTTTTCTAGCCAGGTGGATCTTTCTGCTGCCATCATCCTAACACATTTCCATTTCCACTGCCATGTTTTTGGTCATGCCCTTATCCTTTCTGCCCTTTAAAGTTCAGCTCAGAACTTAACTCTTCTGTGAAATCTTCCAATCTCCAGCCCACAGTGATACCGCCTTTCTCCGAACCTTATTGCTTTAGGTTGTCATTTAATGTATCAGTTTATAGATCTTATCTCCTAGCAGATAACTTGTTGCTTGATGGCAAAAGCCATGGAAGCCAGAGTAGATCATTTATATTTCTTTTTTCACCCAGAGTGCCATGTCTCTAGTAGATACTCTGTTAATTTTTTTTGGTAACTATTCCCAGATAGTCAGAAGACTCTCTCCTGTGTTATTGAAATAGATAGTGGCAACTCTCTGATTTGAAATTTACTGTAAGTCCTCTAAATTTTGAATTAGCAATGTCTCTGGAGGCTATATTCATTTAATATTAAAAAAGAAACAGCTTAGTAGTAAGTCAACTTTGTTATTACTTTAAGAGAAAGGTTGAATTGAGAGAGGATAATTTTCCTAGTTCCATTCTGCTCCTCATTCTTCATGGACCCTTTCTGGGTAAGAGACAATGTGATTACTATTTCCATTTAAGGCAAATTGTAAAACATCTTCTATCACTAACCCCTTCAGCATAACTAAGAACAAACCTTTGAAATGAGGGAAAGAGGGTGTATTAGTCAGCCAAAGGATTGCTAATACAGTATACCAGAAATGGGTTGGTTTTTATAAAGGGTATTTATTTGGGGTAGAAGTTCACAGTTACCAGGCCATAAACGTTAAGTTTCTTTCCTCACCAAAGTCCATTGTCACGTGTTGGAGCAAGACAGCTGCCGACGTTTGCCAGGGTTCAGGCTTCTTGGGTTCCTCTCTTCCCGGGGCTACGTTTCTCTCCAGGCTCAGCATCTCTGTTTCCTCCACAAGGTCAGCTGTAGACTATGAGGCTCTCTAGGCTTTGCTTCTCTCCACAAGGCCAGCTGTGAACTCTCAGGTGAATGGCTCGTCTCTATCCCGGGGCCTTCTCTCCAACATCAAGACTGCTTGCCTTGTCTTTTATATTTGATTCCCCCACCCACCAAGGGGTGGGGCTGAACGCCCTACTGATGTGGCCCAGTCAACGCCCTAATCATAACTTAATCATGCCCAGATTAACAGATCAGTTTACAAGCATAATCCAGTATCTATTTTTGTAGTTCATATTTACATCAAACTGCCCAACGGTTACAGAGGGTATCACCATACCAAAAAAAAAAAAAAATGGAAGTCTTGGATCTGTTCTCTAAAACTAGGCCATGGAGAAAGAGAGGGCATGTTCTCGAAGAAGTGGCGGAAATTCAAGGAGCAGAGTTTTTGCTTCTATGGGGTGAAGGGCTTTGAGATGGATAGTACAAGTGTGCCTTCTCAGGCTGAAAGTGATTTGAGATTAGGGTCAAAAGAAAGAGGAAAAATTGTGGCAGCTTACACCAAAACTTTGTTTATAAAAATCTAAATTTACCCCTCCTTTCCCTTCCCCTCACAATGTCCCCCTTCACTTACCTTCCAGCATCTGATTTTTCATTCATTCTGATAAATAGTTTAGGGAGAACTACATGAATTAGTGCTATTGATCGGTTTTGTTATTTGCTTAAGGATTGATTTGGAAGTCTCCATAATCCATTCTGCCTTAATTTACACTTTGCAGTATTATGGTATGTTTAGAATGATTAAGTATCAGGCAGTCGCTCCCAAGAAACAACAAGACTTATAAATTTTAAGATAATTATGTTTCTCAAGTGATCAAGAAAGACTGTAGGTGTGAAAACAGCTTCAGGAATAGGCATACCTTGGGGGAAGTCACAGGATTTTGACTTAAATATCTTAAATCAGAATTAGCAAACCAAAAAAAAATGCTTTTAAAGTGAAAATTATGAAAACATTTCATTTAGCAGATGATGATGAAATGTCTGAACTTTTAGGGAAAAGAACTTTTAGCAGAAAACCTGGTTGTTTTGTTTGTTTTACTTTTCTTCTGTGGATTTCTTACATTCAGGAAAATTAGGTGGATTTACACAAGAAAATAATACCATAGATTCTGGAGAACTTGATATTGGCCGAAGAGCAATTCAAGAGGTTCCTCCCGGGATCTTCTGGAGATCCCAGCTGTTTATTGATCAGCCACAGTTTCTTAAATTCAATATCTCTCTTCAGAAGGATGCATTGATTGGAGTATATGGCCGAAAAGGCTTACCACCTTCCCATACTCAGGTAAGAGAAGGCTTGTCATCATTAAAGTGAAAACTGCTAATTTGCATTCTTAAAGTTACTTTGTTTAAGTTCAGCTGCTCATCTAACTCACCACTTTTAAATTGTTCTTTTACAGTGGAGAGAATTTTGAACATAGGTTAGACTTTTTGTGAGGTTTTTGAATCAGCAGTAGTAATAACAGCATTTTCTTCCTGACTTGATTTGATCACTATTGATTAACTAAAATCTGCTAAAATGTGTGAGTAACTTAATGAACATGGAGCATTATCTGAGCACCTAGTAAAAAACACCGTGGATTTTCCCAGTGTTTTACAAAGATTCAATGATAATTTTAAATGATCTTATTCCTTTCATGTAGTTGCTTCGTAACATATTCATCTCAAATTGGTTTTCATTCTGTTTAAACTATATTATTTTTTTACATTATGCCACATTTACTCTTAGTAAAGAAATTATGGGTGCATAAACATAAATATGATGGTGTGAACTGTATCGATTCAAGCCATTAGTTCCTATCTGCAAATGACGAAAACTGAGAGGAAGAGACAAAAGAGCTTCCTTAGATGACCAAGGATGATCACATCAGTGTGGATGGTGCTCAAAACAATTCAGATATCCTTATATGATAGAGTCAGAGAACCTTAAAGTCAATTCCCATGCATGAAAATCCTCATAGGTGCAAAACTGTTACCAATAATTCCATAGGCTTTTAAATAATCTGATACCAACCATGTCATGGTGTATAAATTGGAAATTGTGGCTTAAAAGAGGTCCCCTAATTTTTAAGAGAAATTATTTATATTACCTATAATGAAATTGGAACTCAGACTTTCTAAGATCTTTTGTTTTAGTAAATAGAAAGTTTTCAAAAATGTAATAGTTGTTTAATTAAAATTGACAATTAGGTAAGCTTGAAGTTACTTTTGATAATCACTTTATTTACCCATGGAATTTCATGCTGATTTTAGTTTGATTTATAAAATGACAACTGGAAGGTTTTCGTGTATACTTTATACTATGTAATTTTGTGATAAATGCTTTATATATAACCAGCCTAGAAATATAAATTATGAAGGAAAGTTTGTCATACAATAATAAAGAAATTACATCTTTAAAGAAAGATGGGTAAGAGAAAATTTGAAAGTGCTGTCTTTAATGTCATTGCAGATGGTGGAAAGTTTCATATACATATATAAATTATATACTTATGAAATTTTTTAAAAATTATGGAGTATTCAATTTTATGATTTAACATTTTTCATATCTATATTATTAAAGTAAATGCCTTCAGTCTTGCACAACAAATATTTCCCCATTGTGTTCTAGTATCAAATTTTAAATTTTAGATTGCAATTGCCATTTGACTCTAGCACGTGTTATAGGTAATAATGACCAAATTTTCTTAAATGTAAGTGGGCCGATATAACTTCAATTATAGCAAATAGCAGATTGCATTTATTCCAGTAAATATTCCAGTATTCCGGTAAAATATGGAAAAATACTTTCCTTTGGAATCATATAAAAGATTAATTTTTTGTAACTCAAGAAATATACCTCCAATTTAAATACAACAGTAAGTATGTAGCCTATGAAGTAAATTTCCAGGAAATAATTCAGATAAAAATTGTCTATTGTGTACTTTAAAGGCTTATTTAAAAATTTAATGTTGACTCTTTGCAAGTTATATATACCATATAAGATTAGGAAAATAAAAGGTATAACTGCACGTTTTCTCATAATATTTAAACACAGTACACATGGTATCCATTTTTCCTTCCTGCCACAATATGTGTGCTAAAGTAGTTAGGTGTTTTCTTAGGCTTCAGGGCTATTAGGGTTCCTTCCTCTGGTTTAATCAAGATCAGCAGAGCAAACAACTGTTTCTGAGTTCAGTATTTAAACGTGAAATATGCTATGAAGCAGCCCAAACTGAACATTTCTTTGGTTCTAGGGAGCCTTAAATAAATCAGCCAGAAATAATTAAAATTGGCTAGCCTTTCAGAATAGTCACTTGAGTTTTGAAAGTCTTGTGACCATTTATAAAAGTGTCCATTTGATTGTTGCCAAGGAATCATTTTCTCCTCCCTGATGAGACTTTGTTCTCCTGATGCCCCGTTCATTCTGCTGGACAGTTAAATGCCTAAGGAAGCAATTTAATGCTTTGCAGTCTATAGTGTTCTGTAGCATTCTTAGTGCATTTGCATGAAGGCTCTTTTAGAATGGGGGTCAGGAAACCTGGGTTCAAAGCACACCCCTATCACTTTTTGATCTTGAACAAGTCATTTAACTTCTCAGGGACCCGGTGTCCATCTATAAAATGCAAGTCAGATCAGATGATCTCTAGAATCTCTTCTTTCTCTGTATACCAATGATATTCAGCTGAGACTATGCCATCACCAAAAAGTTGATTTAAGAACCTAGACTATCCACAGGTCCTGAGTTTTCATCATTTTAATAATTGAATTGAATATATGGCTAGTCTGTTCAGAAAAGAACCACTAAGATACCTGAAAAAATTTCTATTTGTATTTTTTTTTTTTTTTTTTTTAGTTAGACCAGCAGTTTATTAAGGAAATGAGAGAAGAGAAGAGAAATGGGAGAAAATAACAGATTACAGGTCCCCAGGTATAGTTGTGGGCTGGTCCAGGCAGAGAGCTCTATTTGTATTTTTAATGATCTGTTAGACAAGCAACAAAAATACAGCAAACATGGGCAAACTTTTCTTGTATTGATTTCACAAAGGACTTCAAGTACAGTGTAGTTTAAAGCAACTTTAAAGGAGAAAGATTTTTAAATATTGTGTATTTAAACATTGTATATTAAAAGAAGCTTTCACTCAATGATAGTTCCAATTTGTATGAAACCTTTATTAAGTATAAATATAAACCTTTATTAAGTATAAAACCTCCAAAGTGATGAGACTAAAGTGTTAGCCCAAAGAACTTAGTCCTAGAAAGAGCATAAGATCCTAAGATACACCCTTCTCTCTGAAAAGCCATGTCTCCCTTTTATGAATAGGAATTACGCAGCAAAACTCAAGTTGGCCTTTATGTGATTACTTTACACCCTAAGAACAAAAGTTATTAAATATTTCCATTCCATGTAATTAGGTAACTTTTGAGAAATGAGTTTTCGTGTTAAATAGGGAACTTTTCTTTAGGCATTTGAATGGCCTCCCTGATGTCATGTGTAAAAGGGTCCTTTACAGCAAAGCCCAGAACTGCTTAAATATTCAGCAGATGTCAGCTGCCTGCCACCACCACCACCATGCCCACCACCCCAGCCTTATTTTATTGTTCATCGTGTGAAGCAAATGGTGGTTTCTATAATAAAAAGTGATGATTATGATCATGGGCTTGAAAGACCAGTTAAAACTCAAAATAATCCTCCCTTTCACTTTTTCATTTGTAGTATTTAATATGAGGGGAGAAAAATGCAATGGAGCTATAAAAGGAAACTTTCCTGTCTCTGCCATGTTAACATAAATATTTAAATCTGATGAGAAAACGAATGGCTTTTTTGAGGTAGCAGCATCTTTCAAAATTGCCAGATTAATTTTCCTCTGATAATTCTGGAATAGAATTTTTGCAGGTTCAGTATCCACACCAGTCATTATTTTCATCTTCGTAAGATAGAAATGAAAAAAATGAAATCAAATGCTAATGAAGTTACAGCTCTTTGATATATTTTTCACAGCTAAATGATGTTGTAATACAGTTTTATTATACCAAAAAAATTACCAAGAATACTTTTATGTTTAAATTAAAATTTTTAAAAGTCAAAAAAGAAATAGTCTAAATTCTATCCTATAGTAAGAGTAGAGGACATTAAAGTAGTGATCATTAAAGTGACAACTTATTTAACTGTGATCTCCAAAACCTCAACAATTGATTTTACTACAATTGGTTTAGATAAGAGATTCAACATTAATCTTTTTTTTTTAAAATAGTCCTCAGAAGAGATTCTGTTTAAGAAATCTATCCAAAAGTAGAATATTGAGAATTCACATATATAATACTGTCATATTGATGAGTTATGATATACTGTATATCTATATATGTACTCTAGTATACTTTTCACCATAAACACACATCTCAGGAATAAAATGAAACTGGGTGAGAGGCTATAAAAACCGAATCTCTCTACTTTTAAGACACCATTATCTAAAAAATTTATTGAAACTATATTGGAAGGCCTCTCTGGTAGATCCCAAATTCATTCTTTCACCTCTGGTTACAAAATTTTATGCCACTATTGCCAATCACATTCCATATTTTTAATTTCCTTTAAATTCTCCGGTTGAACTCTCCTAACCACTTAATGCTCATGATGAATTATAAAAACATAATTAAGTTTAATGATGTTGACTTCAAAATAATAATTGGGCACATTTACCATTATTGCCACCCCTTCAGAAGTCCTCCTTTGTTTAATGTTTTAGACTTTCCATCAAAGAGTTACACCATCTCATTATGTTTTTAATCTAACCGTAACTAAAGAAAAACCCAAGGACTTCTCCACGGTTGCTTGGGTTGGTCACATCAGGGTCACAGAGAAGTAGAGTGGTGTGGTAGAAACAGCGTCAAACCACGGAGCTAGGCACACTTGAGTTCACATAACAACTCCACTGTTGACCAGCTATCTGACCCTGCTCAAGCTCCTCAAGTTTCATTGTTCTTCATCTTTAAAGTGTAAATATGAGTGCCTTCCTAGAAGGATTGTTGTGAGGATTAAAAATAATCCTAGCACAGATTAAGTATTTAATAGCAGTTGTTACCCTATGAGTATTAAATAGTAGCAGAAGACTTTAAGCGATTATCTTATGGTCTGACTAAATCAAGGCTGCTGGGTCTAGAATGTGAGTTCACATATATTTATGTTCGTATCCCCAAACTGCCTAAATTCATCAACCTTTTTATCAGTCAAGAATTGAATAAATTTGGAAACCATATTGCCCAATAAGGCAAAAAATGATCTGTGGAATTTAAAATAAAACAGCTGTATGCAATAAGTAGTTTTCATCATTCCTGTAAATGCTGTGCGTAGAAGATGTCTACCATTTGGACCTGTCAATCAGGAACTTTCTTCTAACACCGTATTTATTAGAGGAAAAGGAGAAAAGCTTGAAAAAATAGAGAAGCAGCCATAACCATATTTCTGACTACTAAACAGTTTTACTTATTCTCGTCCTCAGTATGACTTTGTGGAGCTCCTGGATGGCAGCAGGTTGATTGCGAGGGAGCAGCGGAACTTGCTCGAGTCAGAAAGAGCAGGGCGACAGACGAGATCTGTCAGTCTTCACGAGGCTGGTTTTATCCAGTACTTGGATTCTGGAATCTGGCATCTGGCTTTTTATAATGATGGGAAAAATGCAGAGCAGGTGTCTTTTAATACCATTGTCATAGGTAAGAACAGACTTCAAAGTGGCTTTTTCTAGTCAAACACTGTGTTGACTAGAAACTAAAATGTCTCCACCAATTTTGCACAATTCCTGGGTTGTCAAAGCCTGAGGTAAAATGTGAGAAAATTTTTAAATTGTTTATTTATGAGTATGTGACAAACCCTGAAGCACTGGAAGAAAATATTTGGAAGTACCTTGGGGGAGTGGAGTAGCACATCATGAAAACACTTTAAAACATCTGCATTTAAAATAGCAGTGCTTTGCTTTACTATTCTAATGGAGTAAAATGAATACTTTGTTTTTGTTTTTATGGAGCAAGCCTTCCATGCTTCCTTCAGAATGTGGCTAAAATGATCAGAGTGACACAGATTATCCTGAATTGCGGTAAGAAGCAGGCTATAGAACAAGTGTTCTTTCTTTCTCTTTTCTTCAGAGTCTGTGGTAGAATGCCCCCGAAATTGCCATGGAAACGGAGAGTGTGTTTCTGGAACTTGCCATTGTTTTCCAGGATTTCTGGGTCCAGATTGTTCAAGAGGTATGCAAGTTAGATTCTTTTCTTAAGCCAATATAAATAAGCTGTAGAAACCCAAGTAATTCAGAAAGCTACCAAGACAAGAAAGAAAGGGGAAAACATTGGTATACTACTTGTTCCAAAGATGTGTCCTTTCTTTCGGAAGCTCGATTGAAAATGTGCCTGTTAATTCTTCCATCGTGTTTTATTTCACAGCAGCCTGTCCAGTGTTGTGCAGTGGCAATGGGCAGTACTCCAAGGGCCGCTGCCTCTGCTTCAGCGGCTGGAAGGGCACCGAGTGTGATGTGCCGACTACCCAGTGTATTGACCCACAGTGTGGGGGCCGTGGGATTTGTATCATGGGCTCTTGTGCTTGCAACTCAGGATACAAAGGAGAAAATTGTGAAGAAGGTAAATATGTTAATATTTACAGAAGTATTGTTATCTTCATAAAGAAACACATTGTGTCTGTAACGTTTAGTTTGGCAGATGAATCTCTCTTTTTACATGCTTTCTTATGAGAGTAATTTTTATTTCCATATTTATGAACGCATTGGTAATTATTAACATTTTAATTAATAAAAGTCTCAAATATCAAAGAGTCCCTTTGCTCTTTTTCAGTAGGGTGAATTCTCTTTTTTAAAACTCTGAGCAAAGTAAGCAAACATTTGTACCTTGAAACCAACAGTAGACTGATGATTTTTTTTTTAGTTTTTCACATTGATGCCTACTTCTAAATCAAGTATTTTGTTGTCTCTAGAAAGACAGTAGTGAATATAATATGCTGGTGAAAAAAAGTACAAAATCATGGGTTTGTTTGTTCCATAATTATGTAATGATGATAGTCAAGATGCTATACTGTAAAGTGCATTTGAGTTGTTTTTTTTTTTTTTTTTTTTTTTTTTTTTTTTTTTTTTTTTCAAAAAGCAGAAAAAGCACCATTTCCGTTCTTCAGCCAAATTGATTTTATTGATCTGCACACACAAAGTAATGCAATTAAGTCTCTGGAATTAAATTTTCAGGCCATTGACCCTACAAGTGTAAAGTTTTATTGAGTCAAATTGCTAAATTAAATCTCGTCATCTAAAGCACATTAAAGTGAATTAAGAAGGATAGAGAGTATGCAACTCATTTATTTCTCAAACAGTCTGAGGGTCCCGTACAGCTGTCAGTACACAATGGTTGTGGACTGGGTCAGCTGATTCAGATTGTTATAGAGAAGCCAATACTTATTACTCTGATTAGGCAGAACAAAAAGCAATGGTCTGAAACCTCAAGTGCATATGTGTGTAATTCATGAAAATTACAAATCCTTGAAAGAGTCTCAATTCACCAAAATGACACTGGGCTTGTTCCTAATGCTTTATTGTACTATTCTTTGCATTATCAAAAATAACTTCTTGAAAATGGTGATAAGTGTTTGCTTATCCAAAATGTTTGTAAAAATATATTGATTCTTTCTTCTGCATGTATTATATCTTCCAGATTTAATTGTAAAATTGTTCTCTTTTCTTTACGCTAGCTGACTGTCTCGATCCTGGATGTTCGAATCATGGTGTGTGTATCCATGGGGAATGCCACTGCAATCCAGGATGGGGTGGCAGCAATTGTGAAATACTAAAAACCATGTGCCCTGATCAGTGCTCTGGTCACGGAACCTACCTGCAAGAAAGTGGCTCCTGCACATGTGACCCTAACTGGACTGGCCCAGACTGCTCAAATGGTGAGCTTAATAAATGCAGTACAATTTGAGTGCTTAATATTCTGTTTAGCTGAAGATTAAGATATTTTCATTTTTAGCATATTTAATACACAATTTAGTGTATTATTTATGAAATAAATATTAAAAGTAATGAAATTTAGTTGCCTGATAAAAAGAGAGAAAAATGCTTAGCCAATTTGCTGTTAAAATTAATAGCCCTTTAAGTATTATTGGAAAGAATAATCTTTCCTCTGTTTAGGATGCCCTGACTTAACTCTCACTATATGGCACTACAGCTGGAGACTAGCCTTCTAATAGGCCTGAGTACAGCTTGGGTTTTAAGCACATTGTCTCATAAATGAAGAAGGCTCAATTTTTTAAAAAATTATTTGACATTAGGCTAATCATGATCCCAGTAAATAGTATATATGTGTGAGTATATATATACACACACATATATATATTATGACATGTATAGTGGTTCAACACTGAATTTTCAATTATAATAATATGATTATAATGGAAAGAGCAGATAGTAATTTTTTCAATCAACCAAACTATTAAGGACCTACAATGTGCATTCCACTATGTTGGGTTTTGTAGGGACAAAAAAGAACAAATTTTTCCTGCCCTCTAAGAACAGTGACTTTCAAATTTTTTGACAATGACCTATAGTCATAAATAACTTTTTACATTATGACCTACTTGTATTAGTCAGCCAAAGGGGTGCTAATGTGAAATATCAAAATAGGGTTGGTCTTTATAAAGGGAATTTATTTGGGGTAGAAGTCCACAGATACCAGGCCATAAAGCGTTAAGTTTCTTCTCTCACCAAAGTCCATTGTCACGTGTTGGAGCAAGACAGCTGCCGACGTTTGCCAGGGTTCAGGCTTCTTGGGTTCCTCTCTTCCCGGGGCTGCGTTTCTCTCTGGACTTAGCTCCTCTGGTTCCTCCACAAGGTCAGCTGTAGACTCTCAGGCGAACGGCTCACTTCTCTTCTCCTGGGGCCTCCTCTCCAACATCAAAACTCCAACATCAAAACTTCTTCTCAAAAACTGCTTCAACTCTGTTCTTGCCATGCCTTTTATATTTGATTCCCCACCCACCAAGGGGTGTGGCTCAACACCCTACTGAAGTGGCCCAGTCAACGTCCTAATCATAACTTAATGATGCCCAGATTAACAGATCAGTTTACAAGCATGATCCAGTTATATTTTTGGAATTCATAATTACATCAAATTGCCAAATGGCTACTCTGCTATATATATATATATATACATACATATACATGCACGTAATCTAACCGAAACAAAAAATTTACATAGTGATACACACTGATTTTTTTTCAAGTCTAGTCTATTTTTTAAATGCTTGTTGCAACCCATGAATTAATTCCATGACTCACCGGTGGGTCCCCCAATTTGAAAAGATGCCATTCTAGGTTAGGCGATTACAGTTAAATTACAGTGATAAAATGAACATATGTGAAATAATTAGCAATTAATCAATACATTACAATTTGATATTGTATTGAATGTTACACAGAACAATATGAAGTGAACAATTAAAAGTGTGATCTTACCTTGATGAGTAATAAAAGTTTAAAAGGAGACCTTTATTGTCATTCCTTGCCTTCATTTTAAGTTTGTAAGAAAAAATAATATTATTAGACTAGGGGAAGCAGTATTCAAAAGTTCATAGAAGCATGGGCTTTGAAATCAGACTGCTTGAATTCACAGTAGGCAAATTACTTATTATATGCTTCAGTTTACTCACCTATAAAATGGATTGAATCATGGGACATTCTTCACAGAGATGCTGTGGGAATTACTTGAATTAATGCATAAAATGTACTTAGTACAATGTTTGGCTCGTAATAAGTTCTAAATATAGTTATTCTATAGTTGTTATCATCATCACTATCAAAGGCACAATTGTGAAAAATAGCATGATATACATGGGACAGTGAAAAAAGTTATAGCGTTTAGAGGTGAAAATTGGGTTGGGCCCGATGATGGGGGTGTAGTTTAGAAACGATGTTTTAGACGATGGAGAATTCACTAATAGCAATGACGTGCTCACTGATGTAATGAGAGTAGTGCTTTAGGAGAATTAGCCTATAGATTATATGTCAGAGGGTGTGAATAGTGAGACTTTTGAAGGCTGGAAGTCAAGTTAGAAGGCTTTCCTAGAAGTGTAGTTGTGATGAGAGCATAAATTAGTTTGGAGTCAGTAGAAATGAAAAGGATAAATCTGAGGGACATTTTAAAGGAAAAGTAGTCAGGACTTGCCGAAAAATCAGAATACAGAAGTTGGTGAGAGGAGCTAAAAGTCTGAGACAGGGAGACTGAGGTTAACGTTAGTGTCTCTAAATAAGACAAGAAATCTGGGAGGGGTTGAGACTGAATAGGCAGGACTGTTGGGTAGAGGCACAGGAAGATTGGTGAGAGAGAGAGAGATGATGATGAATTTTGTTTTGGATACTAAAAACATCTAAGCAAAAA
>JAQZBX010008981.1:0-30571 GCA_029593785.1 Cabassous unicinctus | reverse complement strand
TAATTGACTACTATGTGAATTTCACCTCAATTAAAAAAAATTTTTTTAAAGCTTAGATTCAGTGAGGGGTTCTACTCTTAATCCTGCTCACATACATTGCCCTTTTCTCTAAACCTCAGTTGTTTAACTGTAAGTGGTTAAGAACATGGACTCTAGAGCAGAACTGCCTAGGTTCACATCTTGGACTGATCATTCACGTGCTGTATGATGTTAGGCAAGTTAGTTAACTTCTCTGTACCTCAGTTTCCTTATCTGTAAAATGGGATAATAATAGTACTGTCTTATAAAAATTTTAAGGATTATATGAGTTAATATGTGAAAATCACTTAGAATAGTGCTTTACACATAATAAAGACTCAATAAATATTAACTATTAGTAGAAGTAGTGGTGGCGGTAACAGTAGTAGTACTGTATGTACTACTAGTACTAGTAGTAGTTGTAAAAAGGCTAATTATATTTTGTCATACTTAATTACTCAGAAATTCAGAGGAACTTCCACATAAAGGTATTGATTGAATATGGTTCCCCAAATGTGAAATTTATGAAATGCAAACCTTTTCATCTATTAGTATGACTTAATGGCATAAAGCTAAATGAAATCTTGCTAGGTAGCCAATTCACATGCTTATTTTCAGTGAAAAAAAACAACAACTATTAATTGTTAAAAACACTCTTTCCTGGAATTTTGAGAAACTTGAGTGGCATCTCTGCTACCCTGTGAATCCAAATCAGCATGACAGATTTATCTGCCACTCTTCTAGAGGCAGACAAGGTTTATAAGATGTTTATTATTACTCCTTTCATAGAAGTATTAACTGATTCAGATAGTTTGAAGAACCAGAAACTGGTTAGAAAGCTCATGGCTGCTAGAACAAATAACTTGTATAGAATAACTAAGAATGAAAAAATAAAGTAGGGGCTGCATCACAGAGGACCTTGAATGGCTCAATAAGGAGTTTTAAGAAATTATCTACCAACCAACATTTATCAAGCATGGGTGCATGGCGTTGTTTAATGATACGTTAACTTGTTTTAGTTTCCATTTTAAAAATACACTTCATAATTACAGGGATCAAAATGGGCATTTTAGATATTTCTGTTGGGTTTTTATTTACATTTCTGGCTTCTCTACTAAAAGATTGTGTTCCATTAAAAAAAATAGTCTAATTAAATTTTACAGATATAATTACTTGTATAATTATATAAAGCTGCTTGGTTCAAGTCTCTTCTGGCTCCATCACTAAAATAGGCATAATAATACTAGATATAAAATAATACTAGCTTGTAATATTGTCATTTTGATTTGCTTTCCACAATTATCCAAGTAGGAGAGGAGCAAGCAAAATAGCCCCCTTTGTTTCATATGAATACATTTCATATAAAAACAAATAGAACATTATTTGTTTCAATTATATAGTAATGGAATTATTTTATAAAGGGTATTTTGTAACTAAATAACTTGAACAATAATTTAGTCCTCTTCATAAAATGGCATTGTAATGAAGAGCAAAAAAAAGATAGATTGGCTGCCAAAATCACATCACTATTTTACATGCTTATACTGATTTTTTTCATGCTCATGTAACTATTTTGCTAGTTGAAAATCTAATTTGACTTGTACACAAAATGACTATAGTCATAGTGAGCAGAGACTATGTCTTCAATATATATGTGCTGAATATGAATACAACACTGTTCTTTTAAAGAAAGTAATACAGAAAAATCTTTATTTGACTTTGCTATTGCAAAAAAACAATAGAGCTTACTTAGAATTAACAGAAAAGCTCTCAAATATACTTGGGTTCATCCTGTGACAGTATCTGGGCCCATAGCCTCAACTATATCTGGCTGTTGCACAATTCTGCATTGAAAACTTATAAAAACATTGTTGTTACTCTGTGGCTTAAAGTTTACTGTCACTCTAATCTGAATTTCTAACTAACTGAATTCAAAAGGAAAACACTTTTCCACCTACCTCTATTATTACGATAGAAATGACCTTCAGATATCTAAATTCAATAATAGAGTAGATTTTTATACCTGAAGAAACATTTGGTTAAGCTGTTTAAAAGAGAAGAAATGAATTATTTCCATCAGAAAGTTTATAGGTTTGAAAGCAACAGAGCTTTCCTCTTTCTTTCATCAGCAGTTTGTCCATTAATTAGCCCTTCAATTCCACTTCAGTTAAATTAACTCTAATTAATAAGTTCATTACAAAGATTGACGCACTTTGCTCAAAGCTAGTGTGCTAAATGCTGATAAACACCTTCACCCTAATGAAAAATTGATTAGATTGAATGAAAAGGATACCTCAGAAGGAAACCTCTCTTTTGGAGCTGAGTTGATGTTATGTTGCTCTGGTGTTTATCAAACCATCTTTGAGCCCTTATTCAAATATTTAATTCAAAGGAGACAGAAAATGTGGCATGAAAAAACCTATACTACTCTCTTCCAGTAATAGTTCTGATTGTTGTTCATAAGAAATGTTACACTCTTACAGTGCCTTGATATAGTGTTTAAAATTCTGCAGCACTGTGAGACAAAGAAGCATGGTGTCTGAGAAATGTTATTTAGGCAGGGAATGGGGAAAATACAAGCATGTTACTCTATAGCTACTGTTAAAAACATTTTTAAGACTGTAATCCATTTTCTATTTGTTAAAAATGATTACAGATTTCTATTGTTGATCTTTTTATTTTTACAAGAAAACCAAAACTAAATAATATCCTGAAAATCTTAGGAAAAAAAGAAATTATATGGGAGTGAGGCATATGGGAATACCTATATTTTTTGTGTAACATTTATGTAATCTAAGTATCTTTTAAAAAATAAAAATATATATTTAAAAAATTGTTCTAAAAGAAATTATAGCCTTGTTTAACTTTATATGTAAAGTATAAAAAATAAAATACCCTTCAAGGCTCCTCTCCTCATTCTCTAATCTCTTTCTCTGTTTCTCTCTTTCTCAAATGGAATCTAGTTAAATAAAGCTTTTAAGAAAGTTTTAAGGAGAAAAAATTATCTCAAAATCTGAATTCTTGCTAAAGACTTAACTTTGTGGTGTTATAGTTTTTTAAGCCATTTGCACAATTGTGTTCCTTTCCTTAATTCTAGTAATTTAAATGATGGAATCAATAATTATATAAATGTTTAAAATGGTTTTCTATTATGTGAGCTAAGTGACTTGTTACCTATCAACAAGATAAATAAGGATAAATAACAGGATAAATAAACAGGATAAATAAAGGATAAACAGGATAAATAACAGGATAAATAATTTCTTACTAAATAAGAAAAACAAAAACTTCTTTTATTTAATCAGCATGTCTGTATGTCAGAAGCAAATGTGTGCTTACCACATTAGTTCTTTTTCTTTTTAATGGAAGTTTCTGAATATTTAAAAATTTTTAATGATGAGATTAGAAATAATATCCTCTTTCAGTTTTCGCTATATGTGCAAAGCCCAAGTTCTGTTAGATACCTGAAATAGTCCATTATTTCATTAGTTTGATGTATGTGTGTGTTTTGTGTTATTGGCTGCCAAAAGATACTCTTCAGATATATGTGTGTGTATGTATGTATGGATGGATGGATGTTAGGAAATTACTCATAACAAAATTGTCATGTGTATATTATGCATGATTAGGGAAGCATATAAAATTAAATGATGCTAAATGAATAGAAATGGTGAAAACACATCATAGTGTTTGTAACTAGCAGTGCTATTATATGGATATAACAGTGGTTGTAAGGGAAAGTCTAAGGACATGTAGGAGGAAAGCTAAAAAATGTAACACGAGACTATATAAAATAGTGAAATCTTATGTGAAATATGAATATGATAATATTCATATTTATATGAATATTAAGTCTTGCTTATACAAGACTGTTTTAAACAAAATATAAATACAGATAAACTAGAGAGACAGAATAGCAGCTATGTACGGCAGGGGAAGCATAGAGAGATTGAGAGGTGATGAACTTTTTTTGTCTGTTTTTTTGTTTATTATTATTGGAATAATGAAAATGCTCTAATAAGGATTGAAGTGATGCGTGCACAACTATGTGATTATACCATATACCACTGGCTGTACACTTTGGAGGGATTGTATGCTTTATTAATATGTATCAATAAAGTTGATTTGTTTTTTTTTTTTAATTAAATGATGCTTAAAGAAGTAAAATTCTACCATTTATAATTCTTAGTAATCAATACTGAAATGTTACCTAGTATTTACTTTGGATTTATTTTCAGACATCTTGTTTTTCACCTTAAATTTAAGCTTAAGATGTAGCCCTGCTTAATAATTCCCCTTCTCTTTCTCCCCTACTCTTCTACCTTGCTCTGCTTCCTCTTTTTTCAATATAGAAATATGTTCCGTGGACTGTGGCTCCCATGGTGTGTGCATGGGGGGTACCTGTCGCTGTGAAGAGGGCTGGACTGGCCCAGCCTGTAATCAGAGAGCCTGCCACCCCCGCTGTGCTGAGCACGGAACCTGCAAAGACGGCAAGTGTGAATGCAGCCAGGGCTGGAATGGAGAGCACTGTACTATCGGTAGGCTGATACGCTTTTCTAGCTGTCCTCCCTATGAAACTAAAGAGCACAAATTGTTTGCATGTTGTCCCAACTTGGAGGAAAGCTTATTTCTTCAAATTATTTCTACTGGACGTTTGTTTAAAGGAATCACTTTATTTTATAAAATAAGGTTATCATTTTGTAATGGCCATTTGGTTCTTTTTAGAACTGTCACAAGTATGAGGTACAAGAACTTTTAAGTCATTATTTTTTTGTGTGATGGCCACAAAAATTGACTCATGTAAACAAAAAAGATTTTATTTCTTATTTTTAAATAAATTGTCATTGCATATTACTTCTGAGTGTTCCATGTTGCCATTGCATCTCTTAATAATAGCAGTCGAATTTTTTCTGTTTGAAAAAGCAAACAGAATTTCAAATACGTGCCCTTATTGGCCTCTGTAGATTCCAGAATCACATCCTAACCCTGGTAGAGATACCCGAGTCTCTAAAAAGGAGGTTTGACTTTTTTTTTTAACTCTATCTTATAGTCCCATGAGAAATAAAGTAATTTAAAATGTACAAGTCTAGCTGTTTTTAAACAAATTTGTATGTTTATTACTTTGTAAAATATGACATTCATAAAAATCTGTAGGCTAAATAAACAATCAAATAGGTATTTAAGATTGAACTGTTAGTACAGAAATAGTATTTAGCATAGATACAAAAATACTAACAACATTTATAGTACAGTCTTTTCAAGGTATCCATTGTCTTTGTTTTTACCATTGTGTCATTGGAATTAAAGCATTCAATTTTTTAAGTGCAACAAAAGTAACAGATTTCTACCTCACTTGAGTGAAAGTGCACAGTATTAATTATTAATGACAGAATCCTACAAACATTTCAGAATTGGAGATAGTGTTTTTCCACATTGTTTTATGTCCTTAGGGTAAAATTTGATAAAGCTGTTGGGAAGAGTGTCAGTGTCTTAAAAGATTGTTTTCTTCTAGTACATCAATTTAGTATTATGTACTTCACTTTGTTTCTTACAGGAATTGGTTAAGCCAGGAATTTTGTATGGAAAAATTTTGATAGTTGTATCTTACAACATCAAGTAATATTCTTTCTAATCTTATTGAGATCCTTGACATCGGTTTCGAAGGTTCCGTAACCACGCCCATGTCTGGCAGTTTGCTAGGACTCACAGACGGTTGTACATGTGGATACAGCTTATTACAGGGATCAGTAAAGATGAGTAAAGGAAAAGGACGCACCAGGCAGAATGTGGAGAAACGCATACACGGGCCTCCTGCGTTCTTTCTTTCCCAATGGGAGAGGTCATATGAAGGATGCTGCTTCTCGTGCAGTGAAATGCACTGATACGTGTGCAGTGTTTCTGCTGAGGGAAGCAAGTTGGAGGCTCAGAGACTAGGGTTTTTATGGGGGCTCCTCAAGGAGGTATTTCTCTGCCAGCCACAACTACCAAAATTCCAGGCTCCCAGAAGAAGTGCAGGTGCTCAGTGCTCCAGGCAGGCAAAATAACCTTATCAGTGTAGAGAACAGTCAGGTACCCAGACACCACCACGGAGGCCTGCTTTATGAACTCTTTTCCTGCACAAGACCCTTAGCGTCTCACTTGTTGAATATGAGCTTGCTGCCTTGGACTAGGGAAGCCTATATAAATGTGCACTTGCAGAGGGCAGACTGAGGGAGGAAAGAAGTAGGCCAGGTGCAGACCCTGTTTTTCTGTACAGCCCAGCGTTCTCAAGCAGTGTTCTTAACTGGCAAGAAGGTGTGAGAAAAGTACTCCAGTAGGGCTTTTTTAAACTCCACGTGTTCCCCTAATTCCCTGTCACCGCCAAGATATTCCCCCCTTCTCTACTCAAGAGAAGCTTTATAGGGTGATTGCAGCATGGAGTTCATGTGAACTCATTAAGTTAGAAAAAAAATGACAACCATGATTTGTGTCTCATTCTGTGGACATACCAAGGATAATGCAATACCCCTGTGACTAAAACAGCACCATGTCCCAAATCCCAGAATGCCCCTGTACCAGAGGTAGGGCAAGAAAAAGAGCTAAAAACATCTACTCCTACTCCCTCATAATTTATGACCCATCCTTGGTCAGAAGTGAATTTGACTAACTAGGGAAATAAATGTTATGTAGTTGACCTATATGTACACGAGAGAGTACAGCAAACATGCATATAGCCTGGAAAATGAGAGGTGTACTAAAGCCATCTATAGGCAGATTGGACTTGCTGACCATCAGTTACTCAACAAATTGGCCCTGCTGTTGTCCTCACTGGCTCTAGCAGTAGTATACCGTTAAGAGTTTCCCATGGAGGAGCTGTTCTTGGACACCTTTCCAGGTGTCTGTGCATTAACAGGGTTATTGTTAGTAATAGGTCTTTTTATTATGACTTAACATATTTTGCTGTGGTTGTTAATTCCATTTTCTATTGTTCTGTTTTGTTTTGTTGCTCTTATATCACATATCAATAACAATGTGGAAATAAAGGACCTGCTTCATTTAAAAATAAATCTTGGAGGGGAACCTTTTAGAACGTGTAGAGGATCTTTAAGTCTTTTTTTTTTTTCCTTTTATACTATTAAAACTGGTTATTCCAAATTTTGGCATACAGAGATGGAATTGCTTTTTCCCTGTCTGCTTAGTAACTGTGCATATGCCCCCAGTGAAGCCTGAGGGGCCATTTTAAAAGAGGCCTTTGGGAGCCACTGATTAAATGGCAAGTAGACTACTGTGCATTCTCTCATTCGAGATCCTTGCCATTGCTGTGCATTTCCTCTCAATCCCAGCACTTACGCTTCTAGCTCAGAATCTGTCACTTTATAAACAAATACTCATAAATCAGCAAGACTTTTTTTCTTTCTCCATATTATGTGCCATCTCATTGAATACAAACAGGGAGGTTAATTGAAAGAGAAATGGAGGAAAATGTTAAACAGTTAGACGCAAACAAAAGTTCCCGATAGAAAGCAAAGAATATTCTTCATTAGTCATCTTACTGTCTTCATTACTCTGCTCATGCTTTCACAAAACTGTTGGCATTTTGATAGTAAAATAGATTATGAATTTAGAGTAGTCACTTAACATCCCCTCTACCTGAAAAAATTCCATCCTGATATTTTTATTAGGGTGTTCCTATTTTGCTCATTATGAGTTATATATTTAAAACAGGCATATTCATCTGCAGGTTCATTGTCCCATGTCTCTCCTTTCTTAGGTTAGACTTTGACTAGTGATGCGTGCAGATGGAAAATAAAACTAAGGGAAATAATTATTTAAGTGATATTAATTAAAATAAATATTTTACTCCATTACTCCCCAGAAAGTGTTTATGATGGTTGGACCTTTTTGTAAATAAAGAAAAAGAGAAGTCAAATGATTGAACCAGCACTTAACTAGAAACATGGATTAATAGTATTAACGCTGGTATAAAAATAATTAAGTAAGCAAATGTTCAACTACAATAATGTATATAATGGTATGTAACCATTCCATAAGAGAGTCAAATGATTACCATACTCAGGTGCCTACTTTTGGTTTTCATGTGGTAGAGAAGATATAAGAATATTTAGAAGATCCAGAGGCAAGTTTAAAATATATTAAATATAATTAACTGCTTTCATAAATAAAAGTTCACATAATCAGAATATTATATAGCTATCTCTATATTAAAAAGATCTCACAGTTCTGTATTGTGAGAATTGAGGTAGGACAACGTCAAATCTGTGAACTGGGAGTTACTAATATTGGTCTAGTTGAATAATTTCACTATTAATGTATTTAACTGGAACTAGAAATATGTAACCATGTAAAGGCAACTCATTTGGTTTCGCTCACATTTCTTCTTGCCTAGGAAAAATAGGGGTGGGGCGAGTGCTATCTGATTGGCCTGTGGCTGGAGTTAATTAGCCATAGAAGCAATGCAAATGGCATGCCAGCCTCTGCTGAACAGATATTCATAGCCAGAATCAATAACTTTTAAGTGCGGTACTCACAATGTTTCCTGAAGAACGATCAATTCTAAGTACCAAATTTTGAGTCTGGCTAACCTGTAGCTTCCCCCAAGAACCATTCTTTTTCGCATTTGTTGAAAGGATTTGCCCCTAAAACCATCCTTTTGAATCTGAGAGCATTTGAGGCTACAGGTGAGGCTGGGGGGTGGTTATTTATTGTGCTCTACCATAGAGAACTGTTTCGGTGGAAAAGAAGGCCCACATCCCTGATGATGCGGGAATTGTCTTCTGGAGGCTGATTGGCATTTTCCATTTCTTCAGGAGACAGAAATGGGAAAAAATGGACTTAAATCATGTAAATTTCAGTTGAATACAAGGAAAAGCATTAGGTTGGCAAGCATATTTAAATCCTGAAACAGACTCCTAAAGAAATTTTTGAAATCTCCATTCCAATACGCTTTAACAATACTACAATTATTTAGGTGTGAAACATTGGGATTTGGGTTTGTTCTTTTTGTTATTGTTTGAGGAGTGTTTTTAGAAGGAAGGTATTTTTTTTTTTTTTTACCTTCTTTCTATCCATTATCCCAAAGGATTAAGTACCTTGGATAGTGGCCCTATCTGAAAACCCTCTCGAGGTCTCTTGCAATTCTAGAATTTAGCTATTGACAGTATTTGCTTTATTTGGAAAATAATGAGATTTAACCATTGGGGTTCCTTTTTATTCTTAATTCCTCTCTACTGTTTTATTTTGATTTTTCCTATGGCATTAAGTAATAGAAATAATCTTTACTTTTTCAGATCACTTGGGGTCCATTTTGTAGAATGCTATACATACTTCAGTTACCTTTCACTTTCTAATTAATTCATTGTCCATTAAGCAATTATTTAATATCGCTTATATGGTATTTATTACTACTTCTTATGAAAGTCAGTATAACATAATAGGAAAAGGATGGGTTTTGAAATAAAAATCAGTTCTGCTATTTATTCACTATGATAGCTTTTATCTTAACTATACATAACCTGTTCTTTTAAAATGTAAAATTGCAATAATAATATCTATTTTATATGGGATTTTGAGGCAAAATACTCTACTATGTTTAAGAGCCTTTGGAATTTGTATTCTTGCTGACTATTTATATATTGCATGACCTTGGGCAAGTCATTGCTCCTCCCTGAGTCTGTTTCCTTGTGGATGAAATAGGAATCTGAGGTAACTCACACGATTGTTAAAATAAAATGTAATATTGGAATGCAAAGCACTTAATAAAGTGCCTAGCAAATAGTGTTTTTGTTATTAAGTGTAAACAATAAAAACTACAACTCAGACAGCATTTTAGGTGAAGTTTACTTAAAAAGCAAAACCAAATCCCTGCTCAAGGAATTCACTTCCATTTCATTGTTATAAAAAGTAACCTGGTTATCAGAATGGATATGGTTTAAAAAGAAGTTTGTATGTTTGGACTGGGGTTTAGAGAGGTGATGCTTTTTAAAAGTCTGGTGAGGAAGGTGGAGTCTATTGTGGTACTTTTCTTCTAGTAATGTCTCAAATGCAGAGTTGTTTATTGAGCTACATTGATTTTCATGTACTTTCAGGCAATTCAAATGGAAATTTGGCCTAGGGGAAATCCTAATTCCTTTAAGCTACAAAAGACCAGCTATTTGTTTTTATTCTAATTCTTTAGTACGTTGGGAAACAAGATCATTAATGATCACAAAGACATGCTTCGTTCGTTCAGGAAAAAACTTAGACATAGAGTACTCAGCGTACCTCTATTAAATACCAGAGTTGCTCTGGGCTTTAAGATGCTGGCGATTAGAAATTGAAAATGAAATAGTTACAGCTGGGGAGTTGTCTGCTAAACAAAAAGGAAGAAAAGAGAGAGTGTGGACAGGTTTAGACTTCTTTTAGGTTTTAGGCTTCTAAGAATTCTGTTCTAATTCTTCTTGGGATAATGGTGAAAGAATAGTATTTAAACTATTAAATTGAAAAATAGTTGACAATTTTTGAGAAAAAAAAAGGACTTCTCTGACAAATGCTTAATTTAAATTACTAAATCAGTATATATATTTTTTTAACCTTTGCAGTGTTCTCCCAGTTGGAAATCACATTCGTAATAATATAGAATATGGAAATCCTAAAATTGTCTTTTTATATTTCTATTAATATTTTAGTCATAATTTCCCCAGAACAAGTGGATAGAGCACCAGCTTATAACTACAAATAACCATTCTTGGAGGCACTTGGCCTCACATCAGTCAGTGTAACAAATTTTGAAGCCAAAAGAACTTTTTCTAAGCTATCAGTAAATGAAAACCACATTAAACAACCACATTATGGCATAAATGGTGAATTATCTTTCAGTTCTTTTCACAGAAAATATTGCAAAACTATTGTCATATAAAGAGGCAATCGAAGAGTGAGTATAGACCCAAAAATGTAAGAAAAAAAACATAGAGATATGTCAGGCAGTTAATAAATAAAAATTATGTGCTTTTTATGAAATATGTGGTATTTATCTGCTTAAATTTTTTAGTATGACTTCTCGTTCTAAATAAATACTCACTTTTTACCTAATTTCATATTTATAATTTGGTATTCTTTTTCCTAAAGAGGCCCTTCCAAATTGTCTAAGTTTCAGAGTCCATTAAACCTGGATATGCCCCTGAAGCTCTGCCACAAGAGCTGTTGCTCTTGGGAAAGCCACTTAACCCCTCTGTACCTCAGTTTCTCATCTATAAGATGGGGATAAAAATAGTAGCCACCTCATGGAATTGCTGAGAGGATTAAATGAGTTATAACATGTGGAAGAGCACTTAGAACAGTGCCTGGCACAAAGAAAATACCATCTAGGTGTTACTTGTTGTTGCTAAGAGTATTTGAACTGAAAGTAACAAAAAGTTGACTGTGACTAATTCTTCCCTACAGAGCCTTATCTTTATAAAGAAGAGTTAGCCAGCAAAAAACAGGAATGCATGCTGGATATGAGGAGAACTGCTTCCCTCCATTTCCTAACACACGTTCTTGTGTAGACATAGATGCTTCATGATCTGTCATACACAGGGGAGGGTGGGCTGTCAAGGAGTCAGTAGGCTTGGAGTTGAGTGGAAGGAAAATCTGCTCCTACAGTCGTGTGGTTGACAGTAAAAATCTAGACAAGCTTTAAAAAAACCTTTCGTGTAGTGTACAGAAACCGAAAACTTCTAACTTCCTTCCTGCTCTGCAGTCCTAGTGATTCTGCACTGTTCCTAAGAGAACTGTTGAAAGAACTTTAGAATTCATCGACTATCTCCCATGTTCGGAAATCCAGGCTGATTTTTAGATGTCTATTTATTCCTTTGAAATAACATTCGTGTCTATTTAGAGCCTTTCAATATTTTCCCATTTTAGCCTAATTTATTCAGTTAACAGTTTTATATTCAGTACTTTATCCTCTGTAATCCCCTCAGAATTGATATTTTTTAAATGAGGTCACTTAATCTTTTCTAAAAATGCTAACCTCATTTCTCTGACCTTTCTGAATGACAGCGGCCTTATTTTGTTTAGGTTGTCAGTGCTCTCTCTACTCTATTTCAATTATGCTTTAACTGTTATTTTGCTAGTAAATCAAACAATGTTTTGTTATTTCTGAAGAAGTGGTTGTCTGATGGTTGGTGTGTTGTTCGTGGCAATGGTCATATTTTGATATTTTAATTCTATCTTTCAAGTAAAAATCACTCTTCACCTATGTGAATTGTTCTTTTGCATTAGTTTGTTTTTCTTTGCATATATCAATTTCAGCAAAAAGGAGATGAAATCAATATTGCTAGGCAGTTCAGCTTGGTTGCCACCAGCGCTGCAAGCAATGGCAGATTGCACTTTAAGCTAAGTTAGTCTTTCACTCAGGGTTCAATAACCTGTTAAGTGAGAGAGTAATCATCAAAAACTTAATTCAGTGGTTTTAATTTGAAACCTTAATAAGTTTGATTTGTGTTTCAGTCATATTTTAGCCCCAAATACATGTCAAGGTTTTTGAATCATTCTTAATTTCTACTATTAAAATCCATATCCTATAAGGAATAAAAATTATTCATTTTGACTCTCCACCATCTTCTTCTGACGTGCCTTGCTACTCTTTGTAGCATCTCTACCTCCTTTATCTTGTTAACCTGCCTGCACAAGTCATATTAATGTCTCCAAAGGCCCCATTAGAATTATATCCTCAAGTCAGACAAATCCTCAAGATAGTCTGGATTAGAATCTTCACTTACTTTTGCACCTGATTTGCCCTGCATCCTTAAGGAAACTCATAGTCCGAAGGGCCATCTTGATAAATGTTCACTAATCATATTGATAATTTCCCTAGCCCTAGGAAGGGGAGTAAATGTAGGCACCAATAACTTTTGCTGTTGACATCATGTATTTGAACCCCCTTTTGTTCTGTCCTGTCCTTCGTGCAATAATTTATCCTCACTAAAAAGAGCGCCGGCAGCATTGTCTGGCTTCAAGTCAGATGGCAGCAGGGCTACTCAGAAGTAAATTTCTGTGATCGTTGTATGTTTGGGGAGTATCAATGGGTTGTTCTATACTTTAGAAAAGGGGCTTTGTTAGAACTTCTAAAACTCAGTTTTGAATGTAGGTAAATGTTTTGTGGGTGAATACGTATGGATACATCTGTCCACCTTGGTGATTGACATATAGCCCATGAGGAAGAGAGAATTTTGAGTTCTTTAGAAGAAAAATAATTCATATATTTATTTAGAGTCATATGATAAATGCATTCTATATTACGATGTTTGTTTGGTTTTCCCTCTAATTTACCTCCTGTGGTGTAACTTGGGTCCTAATAGCTATAAATGAATTAAGCTTATTCATATCCAGTTTACTGTAAGGCTCACTGGCTATAGAGACAGCTGTCCTCAGAAAGAATGGATTAATAAGTCCTCTGCCATTTTTCTCAAATAGGAGTAGTATATAAGAAAATGCTGATTATTTATATTGCTTTATAATCACTTAGGTGTCACTGAAATAGCCTGATTTCTTTAGCTTGAGAGATGTGATTCTTTTCCTTTCTTACTGTCTCGTTTTATTTCCCACCATGAACTTAGTAAAGCTCTCAAAATAATTTAATGTATAGGTGCTCTGTGTCTTAGGGAAACAATTTAAAAATAATTGTTAATCCAAGAAAAATTTTTAATCAACTAATTTGAATTTAAATGTTATATGTCATGACAGATTTTTAAAATATGAATATAGCCCTGCCTAGGTTTTCCCTTATTTTCCCCTTAAACCTCATTTCTCATCTTAAGTCAATTGTTTTTCAAAAGTTTATTGAGAGATCTGATATCTGAATTAAAGCCAATTAAATTATATGTCTAATTTGTATTTTATGAGAAGCCTGCTATTGTGTTCCTTTATTAATGTACAAGATTATCTTTTTCAGTTTGGGACATTTCATTGATTGGCACCTTTTAAAAACCATCTAAGACCTTAATTTCCACCAAAACCTAGTGTATAGGAAGTTATAAAACTTAACCAGAAATAAAGATAGAAAAACGCTCCCTTCAAATCTTGCCAAGTTCATCAGAAGCCTTTTATTAAGAAGTTTATATCCAAGGCTTTTGGGGAGTGAAAGCAAGTGCAAAGTAATATGTTGTCAGCTATTCTACAATATAATATTAGCAAGAAAGAGAAAGGTTATTTCTAGAGCCAGATTATAAATATGCCACATTCCTCCTCAAATTTAAGCCAGCTAACTGTAGAGTGCCAGGCAACTAGTAGAGTGTAACTGTAGATTTTAAGTAACTTTGATTATATGCTGAGATCTAAATGGAGTTAAAAAGTCAGAACATTGCATTCAGTTAAATATAAGGGTGGAAGAATTAAGCCTATAATTATAAGAAATACTATTATTCAAATGAGCGCCTCCTCCTACATACAATGGGGCATTCGTATCCTTCCAATGTCAGAATTTATCTTTTGTCATTTGTTGAATATGACAAGCTGAGCATAGCTTGTTTTCATCTTAAGACAATTTATTTTCCACCGACTTATTTTTAAAATAAAAGTTTGACTGTAGTTTTAGTCCATACAAAAAGTATGGACTTTTCTTCCTTTTTCTTTTTTTCTTCCTTTTCATATTTAACCTATTATGTTCACATAGTATGATGTGGCTAGAGCCAGTTTTTTTCTACCTCTCTTTGTCGTGATAAGTTCAGTGACCCTCTCTTTTTTGAGTACCTCTCTAATGAAGCTAGAAAACAGCTGTCTGAAATATGACTATTATTTCTGGGACTTAACAGGCATGTGCCTTCGATAAATTAAGGAGCAGTCAAAGGAGGTCCATAAATATGAATACTTTGCCAGCTGCTTTTCCATTAAACTCTGTTAGTTGAATGAAATTAGTAAATAATGATACTGGTGGAGAATCTACTACATCCAACCAAATGTAATATAATGTTTTTCTTTAACAGCAGAACTTAATTTTTTTCCTATACACAAAATTAGTTTTTAGGGTAATCTACATTGCAAATTGGCCGATTTGCATTAAAACTATGCCTACTTGTTCTGATTTGTCAACACCTCTTTTTTAAAAAGTCTTTAAGATTAAGCATGGATGGGTAAGACCATCTGCTTATGGAGCTTGCTTGCAGCTCCATCACTTAACACATGAGACAGGTTACAGCTGTTTAATTGTTAGAATGCTGAATGATTATCATTTTACCCAAAATTAATATTTATATATGTATGCATGGAAAGCATGTGGTTAAACATAAGTGATCTAATTGTGAATTAATGGCACTAGGCATTCATTAATTAGTCCCCACATGAACAATGAGGTGTGAAATAATGCTTTTCACACGCAGTCTTACTCTTGGCTTTTAAGATGAGTCCCCAGTACTGATTATTGCATGAGAGTAATCCACTCCAAATACACTGGTATATGCAAGGGGGGAATCATCATACAGCTGCCATAAAAAGAGAAGAGAAAACTATCCATGTGGTTATTTCACATACCCTACCTGTTTCCTGTCCCCAAAAGTGTTATCTTCTGGACTGTGACCAGTGTAGACTCAAGCCACATGGTAAAAGCCTAGATGTGTAATTTCACTGCATGTACCAGCATGTCACCCGCAGGAACAGCTACTGGGAAACTTGTCTCAGCTGAGGGTGGGCTTCCTCCTGTATTTAGGAATGGTGACATGCAAACTTACATCATTCTGCTACCAAACTTAGCAAAATATATTTCATCTGCTCAGTACATTTCATAATGAAATCTTTCAGCGAAATCACCATAGAAAGATAAGGGATAGGAATGATATGATATTTAAAAGTCTTAATTTCCAAATAGTTATTGTACAAGTGGCTTGTATTTCTGAATTTGTGAGCAGATTGCCAAGTACATGAATATTTACACTTCTTGAGAAAATATTAATTTACCTTGCTTAAATTAAATTATTAATTAATGAGGGAACAGAAAATATTTAAGGCCAAGCTGTGACGTAATCTTTATTCCAAGAAACTGAATCACATTTTGATTAGGAATTGTGCATATAAACCAGCAGAGGGTTATGTGAGACAAGAAAGAAAATTTCTGACACAAAAGTGGATACTGGGAACTAGCCAGTTCACATAAAGAATGTTTCAATCAAAGGGAGTATATCTGGGGGAGGTAGGATGTAAAGTGGCTTATCCTGGCATTACTGGGGCAGAGTAGATATGGTTTATGAAAACAAATCACTGGCAGTCCCAAGTTCCTTATGCTTAAAGTCAGACCTCTTTCTTTATCCATAGTCCCTTAAAAGATACCAGTTACTTCATGAGCCTGTCCTTTTTTTTTTTTTTTTTAATTTTTAAAGAAGCTTTAGATTACATATATGTTACATAAAAAATAGGGGAGTCCCATATGCCCCACTCCCTTACCCTCCCCACTTTCCCACATTAACATTAGTGTGGTAGTACATTTGAGCCTGTCCTTTTTAAACTATAAACTATCTTTCCTCATAATATGAATTAATAATACCTAATGTTTATTTATGTGTCGAGGCACAACTGCAAAGTGCTCCACATACATTATCTTATTTAATCCTTATAACAATCCTCTCATGTAGAGCTAAGCTATTAGACTCTCCATTGAGGAAACTAAGGCTCAGAGCAGTTACATAGCTTTTCTATAGATGCACAGCTAATAAATGGTAAATCCAGAATCTAGACCCATGTGAGCCATCTCCATTAGACTATGCTCCCTCCTAAATCATTTTTTCAGTTGTTTTTTCATCATGTGTATAGCGAAATAAGTAAAAATTAATCTTTTCTATAATAGAGATAAATTAATATCTATATACCTCTAACAGAAGATTGAACTGTCATGGAAATAGAGGCAATAATGATGTCTCAGTATTAAATATCACATTTCTTAACTCAGGAAAATTTGAATTATAGGTGATAACAAGGCCCATAGTTTGCCAAAATAAAAGTAACAGCTACTACAAAAACCGTTCAAGGAAAAATCAGTTACTGTAAAGAATTTAAGAAAATTGTAAACTGTTTATTAAAAACTCTACACCCGTCCTTCCAAAATTTAATTGTATACCAAGTTTTTCTGCCAGCTGAGATTGGTAGCTGAATACTATGTACAGACACTGGCCATTGAAAAAACATGTATAGAAAGCAGATAGGTGACAGGTCATCAGCATCAACTCATGACAAAAGTCTCAGAAAAATTTAGTATTTGTAAGCATCTGTGTTCTCTCTCTCTGTCCCCCACTCCTCCCCTCACCCCCTCTCCCCACCCACACAAATAAAGAAAAAGTACCATCTCTGTAAATCACCTTTGCAAAGAGCCATTTACTATTTTCCCAAAGGAAATTACAGTTTATCCTAGGTGAGTTGAAAGGATGGTTCAAAATCATTTATTATTTTTCCAGGTATCTTTAAAAAAACTGACAAGAAAGAGGCCCAGTATATTTACCATATTTTTACAAGTTATTATTTTATATATTTTTCTTAAATATTACATTTCCTGAATAGACAAAAGTAGTGATTGTAGACCAAAAAATGATACTCACTGATGCTGACCAAATCAATAGAGCATTTTTATGGTGTCCTGTGATTGGTACTACACAGGTATCACTTTAATAACCTAGATTATTGTTTCAAAATCTTATATATCCAAACATTCATTGCATGTGAAAAGTATTTGTATCAGTGTTTAAAACTGTCCCTGGCTAGTGTAGTTCCCAAATTAGAATTTTTTTAATATAGACAATCCTGAAAAAAATGTGTTTTTGCTTATGTCATTCAATAAACTCAAACAAGGAATAGAAAGCCTGAAGGAGACCTGTATCACTAACATAATTCTGTGTGTGGGCCAGTAGGTGAAATCACACCATCTTCAAAGAAAACCACAAAGCTCATATAATCACACACCACACAGTAGGTGTCTCCTCCTTTGGCTGTGTACATGTCACATCAGCGAGTCTGCACTGTGAGTGCTCCACTCCTCCTTCCATTATGTAGACATTAAGGCATGAAATTTCCAGACTCAAGGAGAATACCAACTACTATTCGACCGGTTATCTGTATAAAGCTCTGCAGCTTATAATGGTACTTTTTCAGCAGCACTGCCTTTTATAAAATTTGATTTATCTCAAAGCAACTTTTCCATAGAATCTGAATTTTTTTCTGACTGAATTAAATCAAGAAACCGTTGTTTCACCCTTTTGGAATGTCTTGGTATAAATAATGTTGGAAACTGAAGTATGATCATTTGCTTGGGTAGCTGCACTTAAGAAACAATGTATTTGTACAGATAACTGAGCCAAATTTCCAAACTAAAAAAAGAATAAAATATGCAAACTTTCAAAAACAATTTATTTGAAACAGGTTTTCAAAACAGTTTTGCCAATTTGAGGAAAGTGAAAGCTCTTTAAAGTGCACACATGTGCACACACATACACAGTTTTCCTTTATTGGCACCACCTCACTTACTAGTTGTTAAAATTCAAATTAATTGTCTCTTCTAAATAGAATGTTTGCAATATTTCATCCTAATCTTAAAATGAGAATTCTGTGGTGAGGGAGAATTTTAAGAGGTTTGTGTAAACTCATAAGAATATGAAATTGTTTTATGGTGTTTAAAGTTATGTCACTGTTATAATCTTTTATGACAGGGTAATCAGTAATAAAACAGTACAGTGAGTACCAATTAAGGAACATCAAATCAATGGGCATACAGCCTGCATGCTGATTTAAACAGTCACTGATTGGAATAAATGGATTTAATACATACTTATTTGCAGACTGTAGCTTTTCTGTCACCCTAAAGAACGGGTACATGGATAATCTACAAATGATACCTACTTACAACTTTATTTATTTATTTATTTATTTTTTTTTACCGGGAGGTCTCGGGATCGAACCTGGGTCCCTCCATATAGGAGACGGATGCCCAACCATTTGAGCCACAGCCGTCCCCCCTACTTACAACTTTAATGACATACTAATGGGCATCATTTTTTTTAAGTTCATGTTATAAAGTATTATGGAACACACAATGCTAAATAAAAATCTGTCCTCTACTCCAGAGGCTTTGCAATAATGGCCATAGTGAAGAATATGTCTATTTTTTATTATGTACTCCTATGATTGAATTATCCTTTTCTGACGACAAACCTCTAAGATTTAACTATCATAATTAAACTGAAAAATAGTTGCAGCATTGTGGATTTTGTGTTATTTGCCAATGTCTACACTATACCCAGGAGTCAATTCTGTAGCCCGGTGGAAACACTGTACTATTTAGTATGTTCCAACCAAGTGGATGTGAATAGTTCATAACCATACACATCAGCATCTACGTATACACAGCAAAACCGTTTTGTCTTTTTCCTTTGTGAGTTCCTAATGTATGTATAACCAGCTTGGTTTGCCTTTGCTTCTTCTCTATTTATGAGAATTAGTTTTGGGGAGAAAAGAAAGCAAATTTGGAATTAATCTTATTCCATATAGACCACCATTTATCCCACTTCTTTATGCACATATACTCCTTTGACCTCATTTTAAGTCGGCAGCCTTCTTTGGAACTACGTCAGCAGATATTTCTTGTACAACATTTATACATTAAGTCTACTGCTTCTGTTCTTTGACATTTTTAACTCACTATTTTTTTTCTTGGTTTCATACTTCAGTTTTACTGTTTTGCCAGTTGATTTTCCAAACTTCGAGTTTTTAGAACAAGTTATAGCAGTTCTTGTCGTAAAGTGTTCTTTAGTCTACATAAGATACCCTCACTTGTGAAGCTGTGTTAACAAATTAATATTTAAAATTAGTTTGGATTTTAATCTTAAATTGTCAATGTTGAATTAAGGATTTCCATAGTTTTCCGTCCAATTTTTTCACTCAAGTCCATACATTGACCAGTCCAAAAACAGAAGCTGCTTCTAGTGTACGTTATACAAATACACAGTTCCTGCTTTGCTGAGTTGTAGCTATAACTTATTAAGAATATGGTCTTTGGTGTAAGACTACATGGTTGGAATTTTGGTTTTGCCATTTGCTAACATTATGATCATTGGAAAGTTATTGAATTTTCTGTGCCTCAGTTTCTTCATTTGAGAAATAGGTAAAGTTTAATAGTACCTATTGCAGGGTAGTGAAAATTTAATTTGCTTATTCACGCTAAATGCTTAGCATAGTTTTCAGCACCTAATAATGGTCAGTAAATGGTAGTTATTGTTAATACTACTGTATACAGTTGGGATAGATGGATTAGCAGGGGAAGAACAGATGGATGAAGGGGAAGGATGTTGTACATGAGGTATTGCCCACATTTGCTTCTTTCTCGTAAGGTGGCCTCTACATTATTTGTAGAAATTTCTTCAAAAGCAGCAAGCCATGCAAGACATACTAGGACCACCCTAGCAAGTACATTCAGTCTTTTTTTTACAGCAGATGTTAAGATTCCCCAATGTGCCAGGCAATGGGAATAAAGTAATCAGCATGGCCAAGGAGCTTACATTCTTAAGGGGGAAGATTTACACATTGAGTTAGATATGTCTATAATGATCATTAAAGTCTTATGTTTTCCTGTCATCTTAATAGCTAGATCTTGATTCTTTTCTTCTCCTTTTCCATGTACTCTGATGTATATACTCCTAGACTTCAGTCATAAAAAGTATTCAAGGGAAATAAAGAAGGCTGCCCATAATTTTGATAGATAAGCAGATGAGGCAACAATACCATGCAGATAAAATTTCCCCAAAAATGCTATTCCTCCCTACTCTCTCTGTTTGGTACAGCAAGACTATATATGAGCAAGGCCCCTCCTAAGGGGCTTAGAGCCCAGATCCATTACTAAGGGGAGCAGAAAAGAGCAAGTCACTCTTTGTACCCATTTTCACCCATCGCCCCCATGGCACAAAGGCAAATAGGTTAAATAGAAGCCTTTAAAAAGAGAGGAATTCTTAAAAAGAAATAACACATCTATAAGGAAATATGTGAAAAGGATAGTCATTTGCCTCAGTGATATTGGACGTTTACGGACTAATTATATAATAAAAACACTTTTGATGAGCCAGACCTTTCTCCTGCATCCAAAATTTCCCTGAGTGTGCCCACCTGTCCCAGCAAGTAGACCACAGACCTCCAATGCATGGACTTGAAACCAGGGCAGTTTCATTGTTATGTTCAGGGATGGCTATGTATCTGAATGTATTTTCAAAGAGAGACAGTTAAGGCCAAGAATTAGCTCTAGCATTTCGGAACGTCACCCGCATTTTGGCATTTAAAGTAAATCCAGGGAGGCGGGTGTGGCTCAATCGATAGAGCTCCCGTTTACCATATGGGAGGCTCCGGGTTCGCTTCCCGGGGCCTCGTGAGGGCAGGCTGGCCCGCGCGGCACGGTGGGCTGATGCAGCAGGACCTCACAGCAGGGGGGGAGATAAGCAGACAGAGAAGACACACAGCGAATGGACACAGCAAATACAAGCAGCAAGGGGGGGATAAATAAATAAAAATAAAATAATAAAGAAAATTAAAAATTAAAAAAAAAATAAAGTAGATCCATCCAGCACATTCCCAAGGAAGTCATGTAGGAGACATCTAAAAGAAGGTATAGCCCTTTGGCTTTTGGGAAAGAAGTGTCTACTTAAGTTAACACGAATGACTGCATAGCACTTCTGAGCTCCTGTCATTAGTTACTTCTACTAGAAAAAAAAATGTTTCTAAATCTCCAGGAAGAGGCATTATGACATAGAAGTTAAGAGCAAGCTCTAAACTCAGACCGCCTAGATTCCGATCCCAGTTCTGCCCCTCACTAGCTTATGACCTTGTGCAAATTACTTAATCTCTCCTTTTCTCGTTTTTTTTCATCTGTAATTTGAATAAAACTTTACTTACATCATAAGGTTATGCTGAAGATTAAATGAGAGTATAATGTAAAGCACTTAGACAGCATCTGGCACAAAATAAATACAGAACACGGCTGGGATCAAAGAGTATCTCATGTGTCCTCTGAATCATTCTGAACCTGGGCTGAACCAGAGAAAGGAGCCTGGACAAGAGCTAGAAAATTGGGAACCATGAATATATTAGTCAGGTGTTCATAATCTATAAATTATTTATACCCAGGACTCATGGTTGAGCTCCAATCATAGGCAGCATTTTGTGTCTGTGAATATGTATGCATTTTTCTGGGGAGAGAATTCATAACCTTGACCAGTTTTCTCAGTGATCTACAACCCAAAAAAGGTTCAGCATGACTGTCTTAGAAGAAATATAGTAATATTCTCCCCCTACGTACCACAGCAGTCTTCTTAAAAGAAATAATTGAAACTCCATGGAAAGCATTTTATGAATACAACATTTTACTGGAGAGATTTGGAAAGGGCTCTGTTTTATATGTCTAGCACCCGTTTTTATTAAGAGTTTTATTCTATAAAACAAATTTAAAACTTCTTAGTAGTTCTAATAGAAATGACTTTCCTTTAGCGTCAGCGCACTCATTAGTTTTCAAAGTAATTTTTCTGCAACTTAATGTGCATTTCAGCAATTGTTAGGTGTATTAATTTTTAAATATATTGTATTATTTTTACGATTATTGTTCCTAAAGGCTTCTTACAACTTGCCTGTATTTTTCTGATTATTTCTTGTAGTGGCTTATACAATGGTGTTTTTATTGTTGCAATTATTAATTTTTATAATTATTTGAATCTCATATATTGACATCTCCTTTTAACCTTTTCATTATGCAGAACCAGGCTTTTGTGGTATTGTCAGAAAGTTCATTCTTCAAGGCCAAAACAGAGGTGGTTGTTTTACCTCCTTTCTCTCTAGTTTTAAGCTATGAGCCTCACAAGTATTGCCTATGATATAAAATACGAGTGACAAATCTTGGCATTTTTTCCTCAGTACAGATATTTTTCTTAGGTTGGTTTTTTGCTTTTTACAAAACTTTTATTAAATATTTTTAAAGTGTTAATTTTGATCTGCTGTATATTTTAAATGTTCCTAATTTCAGCTCCACTTTTGGTATTCTCTTGACCCAGTGACAAACCTAACTTTACCTGTAAACCAATCCACTGTTTGGCATAATTGATTCTATTTGCTAAAATAATGGGATTGGCTGGATTAGAAATAATTTTTTCCTTCTTTAAAACTAGTAATCCAGGTCAGAATAAAGTACATCCCATATTTTGTTTTTTTCTGACTTAAGTGGACTGATACAAAAGCAAAAGGTTTACTCTCCAACTATGGTCAGTGCCGTTAATTTTTATGAACTAAGAATTCCCCTCAAATATACCACCCTATCAGAAACTCCAGAATTTTTAGTAGCATTTTGTTTATGTTCAGACATCAATTAAGAATTTATGGGTCTCTCCTAGATTATATAATATTTAGAAGAAATTATTAAGAAATTATATGAAAAATTTATTTATATTTCAATGCCTGAATATTGAATTATTTTGTCAAATTATGATTTCAGCTTAGTATCTCCTGTTACTTATTTCTCGCCTTAATTCCTCCTGCAGTGTATTGTTAATTAGCGATAAACAAGCATATTTCTAAATGCAGTTCAGAAGTCTCTAATGCAATCCTGTGACAAAGTGCAGAATCCTTTTATATACATAGTACAGATGTGTCAAAACTATTTATGATTTTTGTTTACACACATGACAGAACTACCAGAGTTGAGTGGCTCAACTGAAAGTTATAGTTTAAAAGATTTGTTAAGAGTTCTGCTACCACTTGCATAAGTCAGTAACGAAAAATAATCAACATAAGCATCTTTGAAAAGCAATTTTAGATCTTTAAAGATGTGTAAATTTTGACAAAGCAAGATTTGAAGTTTATTAAGAATATATTAGAACTCTGCACTGAGTGAAGGGAGAGAGGTAATTGTGTCTCTGTTAAAGGGGAGAGGTGTAGTCTAATTGTAGGCTCATAAAAGATTAAATGAACAGTGGCAGGTACGGGTACAGTAAAAAACTCAGTCTTAATCACGACTCTTCCCACAAGACTTGTGTGAGAAACAAGGCTTATTCTGGTTATGAATTCCAGAAAGAAAAAGGATCTCAGAAAACCACCTACTTCCTTAATGGGCCACATACATGATACATCATTGTCTATCTGACATGTAGTCAAGTACTACTGGGTAATTATTTCTATAGGATTTGAAAATAATTTGCTTGCCTTTCTCATACCACATTTTCTCAAGGTTTCTCAATTTCCTCTTTTTTTATTTGCTTTATTAACCATTAACGTTTGATTATCAATAGATCTCATATCTCAACTTAGCCGTTAGAGAATAATCTTTAAAAGGGTATGGTAGGGCATTCCAAATAATCTGTGAAAAATAGTATTAGTTTACCTGTGCACTTTTCTCGAAAATGCTGAGTATTTCCTGGAATCATGACTACATTTGCTAAAATGTGAATATGTTGCATTTCTAGAAGATATGAAGTACATCTCTGTCATGTGATGTGAGTCTTATGTCAGCTGCAGCTACTCGATTTGCATGTAAATTCTGAAAATTTCCTTGTCCCATGTGACACTTCTGAAATGTCTGTCTGTTCTTTTTTCCTTTTTAATTTCTCAAGCTCACTATTTGGATAAGATAGTTAAAGGTACTGTATACTTGCTCTTTGTTGACATATCTACATATATAAATACATAAAACCGTGTATCAGACTGCACTAGGTATGAAAATACTGTTTTTCATGCATATTTTTATAAATTATAAATGAGGCTTACATTAAGAGAAATGCCTTGGATTTAAAGTATTGACACTTAAATGTCTGTGTCTCATTTTTATAATTTTGGGTTATCACAGATTTCATTCCTATGTATAAAAGCATTAGTTATCACTGGAAACAAAAACTGAAGATAACGGTGCATTTGCTGTTTTGTTTTTATTTTTATTTTTTGCTTTAATATCTTCATTGTTGGCAATTCAGCTAATGAGCTTGAAATTCTAAATTAAAGAATCACAAATGTTCACTCTCTTATCACAGAATAAGAAATTGTCAATCTAAAGAAGATTCTGGTTAAAATGTGTTGAGAGAAATCTCATTTATCCTCATATGTAAACTCCTTTGGCTTTTTATAAATGTTTCAAAATATATGTGATATCATAATTTATGTTTTGTTATTTTTTTAAAACTACAAAATTTTGTGCATACTATAAAACAGAAAAGATAACAGTGCTCAGCAGAAAACAGCAGATTCTCAATGTCTTCAGTTATGGTAGAAATAGGTGGAAAATTTTTTTCAGAAAAGAAAATTCCCTTTTCCTTTCTCCTCAGATTACCTATTTTCTATTCTTTGTTTGTGCTTTTCATTAGAATATGGAAATATTCATGGCAATATCCAGGCTTTCATATAACTCTTGTGTGCTTGCAATCAGCTGCTGCACCTCTGTCAGTGGGACAATTAAATCCTTTTTTTGTTGTTAAAAACAAAACAAAAACACATCTGTAAGGAAAATTCACCTTTTATGTATTGAATAATCCATAAATACAGGTGGTAATTGCCTGAAAGAAAAGAAGCAGGAAAATTAATTTTATCCTGACCCGATGGTATCCACAAGTATAATTTCATTATACCCTGCCACAAGAGACTGTCAAAATATTATTTGTTATTCTATTCTTAAGAGACAGTATATCTCTTTGAAATATTTCCACTTTAAGTTCCGTGGTGGAGGAGGGGAAGCCAATACATGAATAATTCTTTTAATACAGACTTAAAAAAAATAAATATCTTTAAACAGATTGTTCCCTTAAATTTGGTCACTGAAACAATAGTAGCATTCTAATTAAAAGAAGCAATATAACAAACCCCAATTGCTATAGCAAGTTTTTTATTAATATATATTGCATACCAAGTTATAAATAACTCTGTATCCAAAGAGATCTTCTTAATAGCCAGTTATTCTTAGAATTTTAATGCATTTATATCCTTGCTTCTGTCTGTCTTATCACACTCATAGATGAGAACACCAGAATCTACCTGTCATCCTCATAAACAGATCATGTTGGCTGCATGCCAGATATCATCAATAGGAAGTGGCAAAAACTGTTTATTTTTTAATTGTCATTTTAGACTGAAACAATTATAGATTTTGGATATATTAAATTATTTTAATTGTTTCCCAAATTTTCCCTCCTTGACCATAAAAGCAGACAAGATAGGATATAAAGGTAACAGCATAAAAGCCTTAGGGAGATTGTCACAAAATATCACTCTTCGCTATCTGTCTTGAAGCACGTCACTACCGTGTTTTTGTTCAGTCTATCGATGTTTTATTGTGGTCCTTATGGTATTTCATTTTGTCCGTCCTAAGTAATCAACTATGCACAGCTATTACATTTAGTTGGAAATCCTGTCGGTCCTGTCCCATCCGTATGCAGCCTGAATCCTAATGTTTGTTAGAATAGATGCTGAGCTGCTTCACTATTTCCTGGGCTTTGCTTATTCTGTGAAAAGGAATGTACTCTTGGCATAAAGTATAGTCATTAATACTGGCCTATACTTTGTGCAATTATTTAATGCGCTGTAATTTCACATGAATATACGGCAACTCTGAGGCCAGATAAAATTAATGTTCTCTTTTTAACATCATTCATATCTTCATACCCACTTTCATGCTCTTGAATTTAGAGGGAATTTTTTAAAGCAACAAGGTGCTTTAAGTAAGGCATGTCCTAATAAGCGACTAGTATTGTTTAACACAGATTAAAAATCTTTATTAGGGATTTTGAAATTATCTTGTCAAGACGCTTTTTCTCACCATACACTCAACCTTGTTGCTTTGCCAAAGGAAAAAAAAAGTTAATTTTGTCTGGCCTTCAGCTATTTAGTGGATTGTTACATATATTTCTGTCCTGCACAGGTAATGGTGTCTCAAGGGTCAGGCCAATCAAAGATGCCACTTGGATAAGAATTAGATTCCTTAGATAATGTTGCTGTTTCTATCCATGTGCAATTACAGTATCTGTGCTGTTTATAAAAGGCCTGTTCCCAGTAAGTGTCCCTTATCTGTTTATTTTAGGTGAAAAAACGTTCAATACTCAAATCACTTGTTTTTCCTTCTTTTGTCTCTTTTGACAGAAGGTTGCCCCGGTCTGTGCAATAGCAATGGAAGGTGTACACTGGACCAAAACGGCTGGCATTGTGTTTGCCAGCCAGGGTGGAGAGGAGCAGGATGTGATGTAGCCATGGAGACCCTATGCACTGATAGCAAGGACAATGAAGGAGGTAAGAAATGCTGAGCATGAAAAAAGTGTGTGCCAGAGCACGGGTTTGTAAGGTACAGCACGTGAGTTATCTGTTGCCAAAAAAAAAAATCTGATTCCCATTGATGAGACAGACTAAAAAATGTATGAGGGCTGATGGAGTGAATTTGCTCCCTGTTTTTCCTGAAACAAATGCAAGAGTATTATTGCTCAGGGAGACAGCAAAGTAACCAAACCACTGTATCAATACCATTGTTTTCCTAATCCCCACATGAGTATTCTCCTCAACTATTCCCAAGTAGTTAGGGCTCTGTGAATTGGAAGTGCTAAAGCAATATTTTAATAACTAAACATTCCAAAAGACGCAAGGCATGTTTTAAGCTCTTCTGTTGAAAAGCATGCATGGAAGAAACAAAACAGAAACTGAGAACAGTTCCCTTGAAGCTTTACTCCAGTGCCTTTTTATCATTAACTTTACACAAGTTGAAAAGACAGTGGTATTCCAGCCAGTTTAAGCCCTTAGTTAAGAAACTATTATTTTCTCCACTGAGCAAGTCAGTGCTGCTGTATTTTAATTTCAGAGGACAGTAAGAATTAAGTGATTACTTCTCCAGTGATAACGGTTTAGATCTGACATACCTATGGCACTGAACTTTAGCATTTTAGATTTAGTTCCTCTCCAGGTATTTACGGTCACTTACTCTGTAGCTTAGGATGTGTTATTCCTTACCTCTTCCTTCCTCTCCATTGCTCTTTGGTTTATGCCCTCCTGGGCTCTATAATGTTGGATAAGAGCACAGATTTTAGAGTCAGACAGCTCTTCACTCTACCAAATAATAATTATGTGACCGTAGACAAGATTCTTAATCTCTCTAAACCTCAATTGCTTCATCTATTAAACAGGAAGAAAAGAATTTTTGAAATAATTAAGTAAGAAAATGTATGAAAAGTACTTAGCATATTGCCGGGCATATAGTATTCTGGAAGTGGTAGCTATTATTATCCAATTTTCCTTCTTTTGCTTTCAAAAGTACTTATCTTGACTAATTGAAATTCATAGACTATTGTCAAAGATTCCAGAGTCTCTCCCTTTCTCCATCCAGGGTGGACCTAACTACTATACTCTTAGAAACAAAGTGACCAGCATCTCTCCCAACACACAGACCTCCCCACACACATAAACACACACCCCAGGCCTTTAGTCATTCTCAAACCAAGTGTTGCACCTCATCTTCCTGACAAGAAGCTACAATTCTCCCCTTGAGTTTCTAGCATATGCTCTACTGTTTTCCCTATTTTCTTTAAACCTGAACTGTCAAGAAACTTTCCTTTCTACTCTTGATAGATTCACGTGACCCGCGGCCTTCACAGCGTTTCCTGTCTAACAGCACCTTGCTACCTATGGCTCTTCTTTCTATGTGCTGTGTAGAAATGGCAACATTAATCAGCTCTGAACCACAGCCCAGATGGCAACTTTCGTCATTACTTTTCACCAAGCCCCTCTATGCCATTGTTTTCTATTGCCTGGTGGTCTCTTCTTCCGTGATCATATATTGAAGATTTTGTCTTCTAAAAGGAGATTACAGTGAGGAGGTTACAAACTCTCTCAGAGGGAAGCAAACTGCAGGGCCAAGTCTGCAGAGACACTGCAGAGTAATTTAGGGGCTAATCAACTCTTTAGTAATGTTACAACTAAAGATGTTTCCCCCTTTCCTAAAAATTTATCAACTGTGAATTGGCCTCATTCCTTTTGTTTATTCTTATTAACATGAAACTGTGCTATCTCTAGGCTTCCCACTCCAAGGGGAAATTTGAGTTGATAGAAGACCTCCTGTGGATTGTCTACTTATTTCACATAATTTGTATTCCTGTCCCTAACCTAATTTTGTTGATCTTCTAAGAAGGAATCTCAGTGCCAGCCTTATATGCCCTGAGATTATAACCTGTGTGCCTTATTAGCTACACTAAAGGGTTCTTCAAACTTAAGCATGCACTATATATATGGAGACAATATTTTTCCAACCAAACCTCTAATAAAGACATATAACCTGGCAATTAAGGCTATAAGTATATGAGGACAGTTGAACAAAGTGTTTAAATTAAGGACTATACCTAAAATTCCAGGCTATATGGTGACTCTTCCAATGTAGATCCATTGTCTAAACTAAGTTTTGGTATTGACATGGTGATTTAGCCAGCAATCAGTTATGTATCAAGTGACTAAGGATGAGGAAACAGTAGAGGTTGATTTAGCCCTAGTTGGAAGTCAAACATCATATAAATAGCTTCTATAGTTTAGTCTGAGCAACTTTGTAGAACACAGTCTTCAAGAAAGAAGAGCAAAAAAAGTTGCTTGCCAATCCCAGGACTCAAGAAGATAAAGCAAACGTTTTAGAAAGGACTGCCATGTAAGGGTTTAAATAGTTAAATATTGTCTTAGGCCAAGCATCTTCCTTCCCCACCTACTTATTCTACCAGATCCAGTTCACCCCATCACCACTGTCTAAGCTTGAAGATCCCTCAAAATCTGAATCTCAATAAATCGGTGCCTCTTTTTGCCTGTGGATCCTCCCACTGTTTATCTTTCTGAAATGCTAAGAAAAAACAGCTTTGGAAAGGAATTCTTTATAAGGAAGAGGAGGAATTGACTACTGATAAAATGGATGAAAGGAACTTATCTTTAACCACTTTCTTAATACCCATACATTCATTAAAAGTAAACCTCCTGCGTTTTCTTTAAGGTTCAAGCAAAGTTATTATGTACACAGGGTCAGTATGACTTTTCAGAAGTAAAGGTAGTCTTTTACCCATAATAAATGCCACAACACCGTCCCCACTCTTTATGGAATCAACAAAGAGCTTTTCCCTGTCTGCTCCCCAAATTCAGCTCCAGTTATCAAACAGTAGCTGCTGAAGAAGATCAATTAACTTGACAAAGGGAAGCAATAGAATAGAGTTTTTGGTCACATAGTGGACATCAGAAACATATGGTCACTGAACCAGGTAGTTGTGGATGGTATCTCCAAACCAGGGATACAGACCTCCCCACTCTGGGAACAACTATAAGATATCCTGTCCTAGTTGAAGTTTTCAAAGCAAATGATCAACAGTACAAGCCTGGACTAGGCTTATAAACATTTCTTCAAGTCCTGCTTACCTAAAAAGTCAACACACCTCTAGATTGAGTCCTTTCTTGTTTATAACTCAGAACTCACTCTGATCGTGAAGTTCCTAAGATCAGAGAAAAGAAAAGTGAAGAGATAGGAACTGGTCACTATTAAATGATGTGTGATCTAGAATGGAGTTTAAGACAGTGACCCTTTACTGCCATATTCTTTTTTTTTTTTTTTTTT